>JAQFZE010000115.1:0-39894 GCA_034695245.1 Dicyrtomina saundersi
ATCCAATTTAAACTAGAATCAAAATGAGCTATGTCATAAAAACAAAATGAGAAACATTCGTAAAATGTTAATTACGAGATTTTGAAAAGCGTAAAATGTCCGATTTACATGTCTTTGAAAAGGTGCAAAATGTTTTAATTCCATGTTTTTGAAAACGTGCAAAATGTTCTAATTCCATGTTTTTAAAAAGTGTAAAATGTTCTAATTACACGTTTTTGAAAAGTGTAAAATGTTCTATTTACATGCCTTACGGATTTAAGAGATATTCATATACTGTTTGTAGATAGTAAATTTTGTATTTACTTAAAAATGGATATGGGTCATTTTGATTCTTCACAGAGGATATGTAATGTAGTATGTAAAATTATTTAAACACAATACTTTTTTTTACATTACAAATAATAAGAAAACTAATACATACCTTTTTTTAAATCATACAATTAAAAGTCATTTTAAGCTTCAAGAAACGTGCTTAAAAAATATTTTTTTTGGAAAAGTTAGAAATTCTCTTCAGATGTTTTATTTAAATTGCAAAAATTCTATAAAAGAATGCTTTGGTAAAATTCCTATATTTGAAAATTTATAATTCACTCTCTCTGGAATTTATTTGAGCGGAGGTAAAGGGAAAAAAGAAAAGAAATGGTGCTATTATAAACAATTTAAATGGTAGGAAAAAATTGGCACTCGCTGTAGTATGGATGTTTATGTACGCGTAGGAGAAAGATCATTCTCGCTACGCTGGAGTCTGGATCTGGACACAAGGTAGAAAGATAAAGATTCGCAAAAATTGCAAACTTTATCCCATTTAGGTATTTATTGGGCGGTCTCATTCTCTCTCGTTCAGGTTCTCCAGGACGTGTCGATGTCTTTTTCGCTGTCGTTCAGGGTGAAATGCAACTTCTCTTCTCCTCCAAGAACTTATTTCAATGGAGACATTTATAGGCAAAGTTTTACAAGTCCCCGCAGTTTTCTTTTAGCCTCTTGCCAAATGAATAGGTTCTGTCTTCTCGGCGTACCTGGCAAGGATATCTGCCCTCCCACAGCCATCACCATCCCCACCATTACGCTCCTCCACAATTATTCTACATGGACACATATTCCCTATCACATTCACTTTCTCCCACTCTCTCTTTCTCTGCCTGTGCTCCTTTACCAATTTCCATTAAAACTCACAGCCAACAGCAGCCTTCACGTGTAAACAGGTACATACAATAGTATACATACGCTAAAGAATGAAATTAGACCGTTTTTCTTACAGTCAAAACAACCTATCTACGTTTCTGACTAATTTGCAAAGAAGTTTTATGGAGCTATATTACTCCCTTTGGAGGTACAAGTGACACACGTTTTACTTTTTATCGTTTCAAATAATTATCTAATTTATTGCTAAGATAATTGTTTATAAAACTCAAACAATTAAATTTACACTATTTTGAAAGTAAAACGTTGGTATTTTGGAAGCGCAAATTCTCAATGTTTTTGCATTTTGAGTGGTGTAGAACTAAACCTTTCTAAATATGTAAAATCTTCTATTTGTTTTTTTAAATTGCAAAGTCCACTGTTTAAATTTGTTCCTACCTATCTGCATAATTTAGACGACTTTTGAATAACTCCACGAAATAACACATACGATATATCATTTTGAAGCACTTTTAAAATAAAAAATATCAAAAAATTCATTAAAAATTGAAAATAGTTTAATCTACTACTTTTTTTAATTGCAATTAACTTTAAATCTGCAAAATTAAATTAAACCTTTGATAATTTGTGCGGCAATCATAATACATATAATTCTACTCCTAATTGCCGTCATTTTGATCTATCACTTGTCCATAGTTACAGAGAGTGACCGGTTGAAATTTGACATTTTATGTTTGGCGGGAAATTCAAATTTTCAATATTCCCCTATTCCTACCAATCCACATAATTTGATCGACTTTTGCATTTCTCAACTGAATTGGACATGCAATGTACCATTTTGAAGGTCTTAAAAAATATAACACAAAATCCTTTAAAAGTTAAAAACTATTTTATTTAATATTTTTTTAACCATAATCCACTTTAAAATCGCAATATTTAATATAGGTTTTAAACATTTGCCAGTCAATTTTAATAAATTTGACTCTACTCGTCATTGCCGTCATTTTGATATATCACTTGTCCAAATTTGAAGATTGTAACCGGTCGAAATTTGACATTTTAAATTTGGCGGGAAATTCAAATTTTCCATATTCCCATATTTCTATCTATCTACATAATTTATGTTGCTTTTGTATTTCTCAATGCAACACATCATTTTCAAGCTCTTTAAAAATACAAAATATGAAATTCTTTCAAAATTAAAATTGGTTTTTACGCGTTGTAAAGCTAAATTTAAGATTTAAAGGCAAATTCAACTAAATCAAACTGCCTAATATTGCTGTTAAGGCTGCCATTAAACAAGGGCTTTAGCCCTTGTTTATTTTTTAAATATACAAAGTGTGATATTTATTTTTTTATCAAAAATGCAAAATCTGTTGTTTATGTTTTTATCAAAAATGCAAAATCTGCTTTTTATGTTGTTTTGAAAAATTCAAAACCTGCTATTTATGTTTTGTGAAAAATCGCTAAATTTGCTATTTAAGTTTTAAAAAATCTGCTACTCACGCTTAAAATAAGAAAGCTTTGGTTTTGCAATTTAAACTTATTATATACTTTTAAAGCTCCTTTCAGCGACGTTTTATTTGTTTGTTTAATTTTTCAATAAAATTGTAGATTATTTTAGTTTTATATTTTTCTTCGAAAAATAGTTAAATATTAACTGTTGTAACTCTACTTAACTTATAAACAGTCTTATAATTACCCACATTCAATCCCTGATTATAAATACCAATCCAAATACTCCTGAAAACCAATATATCTACACACAAACACTTTAAATTTTATTCCCTTCAGTACCCCCCGCATATTATAGCTTATGACACAAAAATGTGATAAAATAATTCAAGCTTTGACTATCCCTATCTTGACTAGACTCCAAATCCGAAAATCCAAATACATAGCATGCAAGATGCTAGGAAAAATATAAAAAATGAATTGCCATAGTCTTCATTCTCATCTCCATCTCTCACCGCATCACTGACTCTCTCTACCTTTCTCCACTCATCACTCTCACAGACTCTCCAAAATATTTTTAAAATTGATTCCATGGGAATTGGGTAACATGAATTAAGAGGGTGGTGGATGAGGAAACCGGGAAGACTCGCTTTCTTTTTTTCATTTTCACAACTACGACGTTTCATGGTCGTCGTTTACACAATTCATTTGCTATACACTCAACCCAAACCCGAACCCGAAACCAGAACCAGACCCATATTCAGACCAGAACCAGGACCAAAACCGACACTGAAACCAATACCAAGGAGAAGACGGAGACGGAGACCATTCACGTGGATGATTTGAAAGGAAAGAACAAATAGAAAATGAAGGAAGATGCTGGGGGAGAGTTGTGAGGGAAATGGAAATGAAACCAAGAGCGACTTAGGTAAGCAATTAGATAAATGCAAGGGAATGCATTAAGAAATGAAATCTTGGAGAAAGCAAGAGAGAAAGTAGGAGAAAGCAATGATACCTTTCTCCTGATATATAGATCTCAATGTCTCCCGTTCTACTTACAATTTGCACTACCACCACCACCACCACTGCTACTACTACTTACTACTACTGATATAAAACCAGGACCAGGGCTGTATATCGTCTGTGAAGAACCAAAATGACCCATATCCATTTATAGCTAAAAACAATATCAACTATCTACAAAAATATTCAAATGTGTCCTGAAGCATTTAAATAGACCATTTTGCACGTTTTAAAAACATTTAAATAGAACATTTTACACATTTCAAAAACATGTAAATAGAAAATTTTACGCTTTTCAAAAATGTGTAAATAGAACATTTTTGCACATTTTAAAAACATGCAAATAGAACATTTTACACTTTTCAAAAACTCCTAATTAACATTTTACGCATATTTCTAATTTTGTTTTTATGACATAACTCAGTTTGATTGTAGCTTAAATTGGATATGGGTCATTTTGGTTCTTCACAGACGATATTACTTTCTCCAACGTAGAATATAGAACGCGAAGGATGCTGCTCCTTCTCGCCTTGTGCAATGTACACTCTAACAACACAATAAATACAGACATTGCAAATGTCCATATGTAGGCTGAGAAGCTCTCTATGGATCTGGGTCTATGGTAGATCTGGAATCTGGAATCTGGAGACAGGAAAATCTTGTCCTTGTCACACGGCCATATTATACTGAAACCAAAAGAGCCCTAGAGACTCCAGATTGAGAAAATATACTCAAATGAAATTCAAATTTCCTCTCCCCACAACTTTAATGCCGACTACAGACTCGTGTAAGTTTGTGTGTTTATTCAAATCTTTGTCTCTATTCGGGAATTCAGTGCCCTATTTATACACACTGTCTTACATCTGTAGATCTGTGCGACAAAGACTCTCTCGTACTAATACGACGAGCTCAAATCTTCCAGTTTAGAAATGTTCGACTTCAAGTTCCTTGGAACTTGGGAGTTGTGGGAATATTCTATCACATAATCTAAATTTTATAAATGTCTCTGCGTTACAGTGGCGGATCCTGGAAATTTTCATAGCGAGGGGGCGCTTATATATTATTCTTGGCGGTAATTTTGAATCAATTTTCGCTCCTTGGTCAATGCTTTAGCACTTTAGCCCTTATCCTATTGGATCCGCGGTGGGCCTATCTATGCAGTATGTATTTGTATGAGTGAAGTATTCATACTCCAGCTGTGCCTGTAGTACGGTAATAGGTACATATCGTCGGTAAAGTGTCATTCTGTCGTAAGTCCAGTGCAGGGCAAAAATCATTCTGTCGCAAGTCCATTCAATTGGTAGCTACTGTCGAGGTAGCTTCCGCGTTGTCCTATGCATTAGATGGGGGTGGTATGTAACTGACTGTATTGTACTCATTCCGTACACTTAGGGGTCGTCCACAAAAGACGTAATAAAAATTCCATTTCCAGAACATTTTGCACCTTTTCAAAAACATGTAAATAGAACATTTTAAAATTTTGAGAAGCATGTAAATAAAACATTTTACACTTTTCCAAAACATGTAAATGGAACATTTTACACTTTTCCAAAACATGTAAATAAAACATTTTGCACTTTTAAAAAAAAGTTTTTAACTTTAAGAATTGAATGGACTTGCGACAAAATGACTCTTCACCGACGATATGCCTGTATAGAGAAAACTGAAATCTTAGTACCCCTCCCCCTCTCGCTGTAATCAGTTTCTACTGTTATGCTGATTTTGCAAGTTGCAAGATGTTCTATCAGTTTTGTAGTAGATACATTTGTTTTATAGTACCTATATGATAATATGAGGAAGGTAGTGTGAAAAATGTACGTGTAGTTACATACTTTCTTCTTGAAAACCATGTTTTCTTTAAGTTTAGCTATTGAAACAAGTATGAAGTACATAATTAATGCAAAAAATGACATTCAAAAAACAGATTGCTGTACGGTACTGATTGTAAGCGGTAGACATCTGCCTGGAGGTTGAAATGTGTTAAATTTACGTTACAGTGACTTATCGTTACTAAAGTTGCGATATAAAGAGTTTGTTTTCAAAGCATGACAAGTCCCACACTTTCCCAATGGGACTTTATTATCGCGTTTTGCTAACAAACTTATAATATTGATAATCGCAATAATTATTAGACAACAAAAAAACTTTTAAAGAGTTTGCAATTTAGAATTGTTAACACATCTTGAAAATTTTAAATAAAATATTTTGGACTATCTTAGAAACTTTCTAATAATAAGGAAGTTACCATTTAGACTGAATTTATACATGTAACATATTTTAGAAAATGAAGATATCAGAATTTGCCTATTGAAAGGAATTCCACTTAAGTCTACGTTCATAGCATAGCATTAGTGATACAGCTACAGGACAGTCTATATACAGATAGCTATCATATCAGGATATATTTATATAAAGATTCCATCCTACAGACAGATATTACAAACTCAAGACTCCAAGAGACTTCCCATTGTTATCGGTTTCGTTTACTTTGCTGTATTTACGTTTAAATTATAATATGGTCGGGATTGTGATTGTGAAATGAAAGGAAAGTCCTTCTAATGATTCCACCAGGAATTCAACGTCCTACATTCCATCTCTCTATTTCCCACCAACTCTCAAGATTTCTCCAGATCTCCAACAAACTCCAGAGCTTCCAGAGCATCCAGAATCCAAACCTCATAATATAAAGACCAAGACGGAAAATATAATGTTTGCGTAGACAGGAGACAGTAGACATCTATCTCGTGATTACACACCATGCTGTGTCATTACACTATACATATATATCCTTCACCATATATAGTCACACGGTGAAACTCATGTTGATGCTGATGTCATATACTGGAACTTATCGTCGGTGAAGAACCAAAATTACCCATATCCAATTTAAGCTAGAATCAAAATGAGCTATATGTCATATAAACACAATGCGAAACATGCGTAAAGTGCTAATTAAGAGATTTTTAAAAGTTTAAAATGTTCTATTTGCACGTTTTTGAAAAGTTCAAAATGTTTTATTTACATGTTTTTGAAAAGTGTAAAAATTTTTATTTGCATGTTTTTGAAAAGTGCAAAATGTTTTATTTGCATGTTTTTGAAAATTCCAAAATGTTTTATTTACATGTTTTTTAAAAGTTCAAAATGTTCTATTTGCATTTTTTTGAATAGTTCAAAATGCTCTATTTGCATATTTTTGAAAAGTGAAAAATGTTCTATTTAATTGCTTTCAAGACATATTTTACTATATTTTTGTAAATAGTTGATATTGTTTTTAGCTAAAAATGGATATGGGTCATTTTGGTTCTTCATAGACTTTATGTGTCGAGTAAAGGAAACACACACTGTAGATTGCAGATTTTGAGATAAGGCAAGTATGTAGAGGACCAAGAAGGAACTGACTATTTACGAACGAGTACAAATTTCTACACACACACAGACCAAGACCAACCCCAAGTTTTGCTATTAAAGCATAAGCTCAAAATAAGTTTTATAATTCTTAAAGTTTGAGTCCCGTCGTTGTCGTTGTCGTTGCTGGGAACGTAGTATCGGATAAGATGGTTGTAGGATCCGCTACTAGGATCTAGATTAAATGGTTTAAGGTACAAATTACTATTTCCTACACACATATACTACGTCCGCGATTCAACTAAGTCATATACCATATCACAATATTATTATCATTGCTTGAGAGCTGCTGGGCCCGGAACCCGGATCCGAGACCGAGACCGAAACCGAAACCGAGACTGGATGGTATGGGCATATCAGTATAGCCACCTGGATCTATAATGGGCTGAGGTAGGAGGAGGTTTCTCATGGAAATAAATTCATTTTCATTTAAATGTCATTTCTGTTTCTATGGTGCTTCTCTGCGACAGCTATCGTTTGTCGGAGTTTGATTTTGAATTTCTCTGCAATAATCATTCTAAATCATAACGTGGTGCTAGAACATTACTGTACAAACTAGAAGCTCACAAACACAGACACACCGACACCGACACCGACGCCGGACGGACAGTGAGTACTATAATACGCAGTAATTTGCAATTTATGATTTGGAAGTAAATTCTATGTATTTATTGCATTTCGTCTGTGAAGAACCAAAATAACCTATATTCAATTTAAGCTACATTCAAAATGAGCTATGTCATAAAAACAAAAGGAGAAACATGAGTAAAATGTTAATTAAAAGTTTTTAAAAGCTTTAAATGTTCTATTTTCGTGTTTTTCAACAATGTAAAATGTCCTATTTACATGTTTTTGAAAAGGTGCAAAATGTTCTAATTCCATGTTTTCGAAAAGGTGCAAAGTGTTATATTTACATATTTTTGAAAAGTGCAAACTGTCCTATTTAAATGCTCTCAAGGCATATTTGAATATTTTTGAAGATAGTTGATATTGTTTTTAGCTAAAAATGGATATGGGTCATTTTGGTTCTTCACAGACGATTTGTAGTTGGTCATGTGCGTAATGCAGAAATTTCCTTAACTATATTACAATCGGAGTCCAAGTGGAAAATAAGTGAAGCGCAATAAGACATTTAGGTTTATAATGTAATGCAGCTTTTCTATAGCTTCTAATCTGAAATAAAAATGTAATAGAGCTACAACTGGGTTGCTGTTGAAAGTTAGTCAGGTAAATATTAGAAACTTATTGTGCAAGTATAGTTTGACTATTTTAAATTACAAAAAAACAATGTTAATTCTCTCAAGTATATAAAAAATGTACGAGGTCAATGTTCCAAATATTTCTTAAATTACAAATGTCTATGATATCCTAAATGACAAAATGACAATATCCTTTTATCGTAAAATTTTTCCAAGGAAGTTGAACGGCATTCAATAGAAACAAAAATGAAATTCTAGCCTTACATTATGTGTACAGTATACAGTATTTTGAAAGCTGTGAAAACTATTGAATTTGATAAAAATAAAAAACAATGGCAGACAGTCGAAGCCGAAGCCTAAATTCGGAACACAATATTTGTCGCTCATTTATATAGTGTTTTTCAGTGCTATAGTGGGCAATGATACAGAAATGGGACTAGGATTTGTCAGGGGTGGACAAGGCTCGACTAAAGACCTTGGAAAAACGTAGCTGTGCGACCTACAAGATGGCTGCAGTGGCCATCTTAAAAAAACGAATGATAAAGAATTCTACTATGTTAAACGTAGCAATCATTAAGGTCTCCTCTCATTATTGGGTTAAAGCAGTCTGGGCATCTTGGCAGGGCCGGATAATGCGGCCAGCACAGGCAGCCCCCTCTGCTTGAATTTTTCAAAAAACATGTAAATGTAACATTTTGCACTTTCCAAAAACATGCAAATACATTTTTTCTCACATTTCAAAAATATGGAAATAAAAAATTTAACACTCTTCTTAAAACAAGTAAATAAAACATTTTGAAATTTTTAGAATCAAGTAAAAAGGACATTTTCCCTTTTCTAAAACATGTAAATACAACATTTTGCTTTACAAAGAAAACCATCAATAAAATCAAAATGGTAGTTTTTGTATAGAAACAAATTGCTGCCTAAAAGCAATTCCTTTGTCCTGCCCTGCGTCTTGGGATTTTCAGCCCATTAGCCAGTACCAGTATTTACCAGTCCGCCCCTGGGACTATAGCAAATGGCTGACCACGGACAAAAAAATTGTATACAGTGTGATGACATCCATGATGCTAAAAAAACTGCGCCTTAAAAAAGTACAGCAGACAACAGCGTACATATATGTATACCACGTAAATATATCTGGGTACGTATGCATATTTACACAGTAATATCAGTGCATGTGTAAGCCTCCCATAAAAATATAGCAAAGACTGAGAGGCTGGCGGTTAGCCAAGAGAGTAAATGGACTCTACAATTTGTGACAATTGCAAATTTTTATTATACATTTTATAATCTGAGTTGTAGGGCTGTCAAGTGATTTTTGTCACACGGTCTAATCGCCTATAGTAGGCTTTGAAAATTTGGAAGGGAAACATTTTTGCCTACATGAAGTTGAACTTTTAGATTTGGAACGCATTTGTAACTTAGAATAAAAATTCCAAGTGTTCTTTTTTTTCGCCCTCTGATTTTTTTTCTTTTTTTTTCTTCTAGGAATCTAGGTTACTTCTGTGCCATATTTTTTTGATTTTCTGTTAGAATTGCATCCCTTTCCTAATCGTTTGGAAATCGTTATCATTGCATGGCTTGTCGCATCAACACTCATTTATGTCCACCATCAAGATCATCATTTCCATTTTGCTATATTCCAATCCACATCTCTTGACTAAATATACTTTACACGATAGGTTTATTGGTTTTAGGGAGTTTTTTTTGCCAAACCTTTTCAATGTGAATTCATTCAAATGGGGATATCTGGAATCTGGAAAGGGTGGATAATGAGGTTGAGGGTTATTGATACTTCCAAGTATTTTTTTTCTTGTCAAGTAAAAAAAATCACATATATCTACATATATTATTTTTGTATGTATTTTCTTATGGTTTGTACTGCATGGTTTTGAAATGCTTCGTTCTACATAATTACATATCATCTGTGAAGAACCAAAATGACCCATATCCATTTGTAGCAAAAACCAATATCCAATATCTACAAAAACATTGAAACATGTCTTGAAATCATGTAA
This sequence comes from Dicyrtomina saundersi, assembly GCA_034695245.1. NCBI lineage: Eukaryota > Metazoa > Arthropoda > Collembola > Symphypleona > Dicyrtomidae > Dicyrtomina > Dicyrtomina saundersi. The sequence continues at coordinate 10,247 of JAQFZE010000115.1, forward strand.
ATAGAAAACTTTACACTTTTCAAAAACATGTAAATCGAACATTTTACACTATTCAAACACATGGAATTAAAACATTTTGCACACTTTAGAAAACATGGAATTGGAACATTTTGCACCTTTTCAAAAACTCTTAATTAACATTTTACCGATTTTACGCATAGTTCTCATTTTGTTTTTATGACAGCTCATTTTGATTCTAGCTTAAATTGGATTTAGGTAATTTTGGTTCTTCACAGACGATATCTCAAAAATGCAAAATGCATCGATAGCATTATTTCTAGAAGGACGTAAAATATTCTATCTACCAACAAGAATGTTCCATTAAATTTCTTAAATTCTTCTTTCTAATCTAATACATTAAAATGCAAACCGTAAGATTTATAAAACCTTAACAAAAAATTAAAATTTTAAACTTTCAATTATTTAAATTGGCATTGATTTCCCCCCTAGAATGACACATGACATCAAAGTAATGATTTTTGAAAGTTTTACACTGATTCAAAATGGTTTTGCTGCTTCAAGACTTTTAGCATGCACGGTAATAAAATGTCTGAATCCTGCCTCTCCTCTCAGAATAAAATTTAAATCCACAGCCGTCTAAGTGTATACACAGCAGGAAAGTTAGGGAAAATTTGAGCTGGAAATCTCCAGTTGTCCATAATTGAACATTAAACTAAAGTACATAGAGAGAAACAGTAAAATGACGAACACATGCACAAATGTGTATTAATATTTTTATAGCCCTCATAAATTGTAAAGTGTTAGTAAACATTGCAATGTTTCGTCCTAGTTAATACAGCTGACACAGTAGAAACCGACACCGAAAAGCGAAAACTAAATCTGATGCCTGAGCCGGAGAAGCCAAAACAATACTTGAGCTCAAAATTGTCTAAAGGCTTTTACATTCTCGTTCCGTATAGATAATGAGATTCGCAGTCAGGCTCATCCTGAGTGTGCGAAATTTGAGCAAGGGGCATTGACCATAAGACAACACAGATATATTATAAGCTCTGCGTGTTTATATGTTTGCTATATAACAATATGTAAGCATGTGCCATATAGTACACTCTCTGATTGTCCTTTATAAACAAATCCAGATATTTGAGATCGAAATCGGATGACAGAAAATTAATCCTCGAGCTTAGGGATTACTCGGAAGGATTTGATAAAGTTTCCGCTGAATTCAGATTACGGACCAGATTTAATTTAAGCCAAGCGCCGAGAGTCTGTTCTGTCACCACAGACAAGGGAATTCCACGAATGTACCTAATAACAATTATTATTATTACTTTTAAGTGGACCCAAATGTTCCTCTAAATCCAGAGAAATTACGACAGGAGATGTTTGCTCACAAATACGCGCCATTTACCATTTTCAGGACACACACACACAACAGAAATAATCTTCATAAATAAAGGGTGGTCGTGTGGCGGGTGGGTGGGAAATGGCAGTGGTGGTGGTGGGAGTGAGATTGGGTGGGAGGCCCTCGTGGGATGATTTTCCTATTTACTATTGCACTAAACTCCAAGCGTTGTTGTTGGTTTGGTGATGAGGATTACCAATGAAAATTAATGGTCATGATGAAAACTGTGTAAGTCCTCCTCAACTAGCCTCATTTTCTAAATACTATGGGATATCGCTATATCCTTAAGTTCCTTTATGTACATAGGCTTAAAATATTACTGTAACAGTAATGTTATAACGTAAAGTGTCTTCGTTTCGGGGTTTCCAAAATTTGAGGGCTAAAATTCAGGAAATATTACGCAGATAACATTAAACACCCAGCGTACTGCTATAAGCAGGGCCGGACAATGCGGCCAGCGCAGGCAGCCCTCGCTGCCGGAATTTTCAAAAAACATGTAAATGGAACATTTTGCAGTTTTCAAAAATATGTAAAAAAAAATATTTTGACTTTTCAAAAACATGCAAAATAAAATTATTTGATACATTTCACAAACATGCAAATAAAACATTTAACACTTTTCTCAAAACATGTAAATAGAACATTTTGCACTTTTCTGAATAAAGTAAAAAGAACATTTTAAACTTTTCTAAAACATGTAAATACAACATTTTACTTTACTAAAGAAAACCATCAATAAAATCAAAATGGCGGTTTATGTATGTAAACAAATTGCTGCCTAATATCAATTCCTTCGTCCGGCCCTGGCTATAAGCAAAATGTGCAGCTGCTAAAGAAGGAAGAATTATTATTATAAAATAAAATGTACCTAAATCAGTAGATGTTCTTTAAATTCTAAAAACCTATAGGCAAACTTTCAACTTGAATTTTGTTTTAAAACAATTCGTTTTGCCTCTTTCAGTATTCTTTAAATTATGCAAAAATAAACTTATTTTGGGCGAAGTATTTTTAAAAATTTGGTAAGCTAAACAAATTGTAAATTACATGGTTGGCAGTTTGGCAGCATTTTAGAAAGAGTAATTATTATTTTAAATATTTAATCTACTTCATTTTGAAAAAAGCTCATACATTAATGTTTTTGAACGGCGGAAAAATGCAAATAATAAATTCAACACCATTTAGCACCTAAACTTTAGCAGATGGTTAATTAGAAAAATATTGATTTGTGAACAGCTGAATTAGCAAGATTTATCTGATTGTAAGTTATCTGAAACTGGATCAGTCGCAATAGTAATTAATTAGATTTCATCGCATCCTACTACTTGATTACCTATTACACCTATGTAAGTGTTTGCAAAACACCGTCATTTTCACTATGTTTTACCATGCCATTAAATGGGGCATGAGGTGAATGAACTAAAACTGACTTGGTTAATATCAAATAAGCTATTATAGTTTATATGCGTAGGTACTTTCTGTATAATTAGCGGAATATTTCCAACCATTTTAAAATACATTTTACCGGGAAACTAACTAAATTTTAATGGTTACATGCTATGAGCATGTAAGTAAATCATTAACATTGCTACCCATGGTTTTACAATAAATGTGTTTAGCATATATAGTTGTAGGTTTGGATAAATCAAATGATATCATTGGTTATAATCACAACGTACACAACTTTAATTTTCATTTGTCACTTCGACGGAGCGCTTCATGCAGCTACATTAATGCTGTAGTTCGAATGCAGTTTTTAATTGTATCGTTTTAACAGAGCGTACCTACGTTCAATAGCACGCAAATTGTTAGTTATGCACATTTTTACACCTGAATATTTAAAATAAATTTAAAAATAAATCCAACAACGATTTTCCACTTGGAAATCGATCAGTTTATGAGGTTTGACGATTTTTTACGCCTCGTCGTTCTAATGTAATTACTGCCTATATATGTACGCACCATGCAGTTTTGCATAATATGCTTTATAACTGAACATAGCTTCTAACTCATCTGGCCTATATATATAGCCTCACAATGCGGGCAATGTAAACGAAAACGAAAACGAAAAGCGAGAAACGAGACCGAAAACATAACACGCACATGCCAAAATCTGTTCCAATGATAATGATGTACGAGGCTGGTAAATCAAGAAAAAAAAGGAAGAAGTAAAGCTCCTAGTCACAGAATACACTAAAAACACATTCTAAAAATGTTGATAATACTATTATAATATGTAGTAAAATGTTGAATGTACTTTACGAGACTCAATCATAAATTCTCATGTGATACTCCTTTCTGTCTCTCTCTCTCTCTCGCTCTCCGCTCCTATTTGTAAGTCATAAATAAATTGATATCGTTTCCAATTTTCCAATCTAATTCTAATAGCTGACAAAGTCATGGAAAAGCCAGAGTCAAAGCCAACCTTTACGGCAAAAGAAGCCGCCAAGACCCTTAATACCGTGAGGAAAGGCAGTTGAGTGGAGTACATAGTGTGTGTGTGATATGGGAGTTAGTTTGGGAGAGCTTTTTAGGTTTACCGTTTACATAAATTGTACATTATCGTAAATCATGTGTGATTTACATCATTTTATCTTGATTACATTAACACGAGACTTCTTTATGAGCTGTAATTTCACCTAAAATTACACTCAAAATCTTTTTTTAGGCGGAACGACAATAAACGGGATCGGCTAAGCTCTTTTCTATGTACTACAAAAATATCACTGCATACTTTACTACTTAAATGCTTTCACTCTAAAAAACAGAAAGGTATTCCTATATCTACTTCCGAATATAGCAGTCACCAATATGGTATATAAGTTATAGGAATTGAATGGCAATTTTTGTATGAATATATATGTACATATTATTGTCTAAATATTTCTGATTGAGTATGCAGTAAAAATTTCCAAACTTTTAAATGTCACTCTTTTCCACGCAGGCCTGTTCTTTTATATTTGAATTTGGCTTTTGTTATTCGTGTATTTTTGACTTCACTTAGGTTGTGGTAAGCTATGCACTTTGTCAATTCTAATTTTTTTAAAACTAGTTTCTAATTTTATTTTGCTTTCATATTAATGCACCATGTGAAATGTCACAAGTGCCAAGGGGCTGTCATAGCAAATGAAAAAGGAGATAAATGCCGCTTTAAATTGCTGCAAAATAAAGAAAGTTTAAAGTGCAAAACCATAAAGTATCCTGCTTTTTGATTTTTTTTTATAGAAATCGCATAAATTACAATGCTTCCAAATAACAAAATTGTAGCATTGGCAAAATCAATCGAATAAATAAAAAGTATTGACATCCCCAATTTTTAGCAAAATTCGTATATTTTTTGACAAAGTTTATTAAAAACTTTTATAGTGATTTGTGCTTGTATAAATATTCTCGCGTCTTTAAACCATTTCCATTTAAACTTAACAGTTTACATAGTTCATTCAAAAATAGACAAGGGAGATTTTTCTTACTAATATTTGTTTTTTAAATTTATACACGACTGTACCCTACAAAGTTGTAGTCAAACACGGAATACTCCAAACAAAATTAAAAAAACTGCGTACTGTAAAATACCAAATAAAATAGTTTGGTAATTTATTCCGTTTTTCAGTTTCCGCCAAGTTAGTGATCCACAGTAAAACGAGGGAATTATAATAAAATTTTTGTAATACATAATAATGTCAAAATAGAAAAGGAGCTATAATATAAGATCACACAGCAAGTAAGTAGTAGAGTTTGACTCCAAAAGCAGAATAAACTTAATATTGCAAATCAAAGTGTTAGTGGTAGTGTAGTGGGTAGTGTCCCGCTAAAATTCTACATAAATTCCCTGTCTATTTCTATCCAGTCTATCTGCATTTTGGTCTTTTAGTCCTGGGTAATGCCAGTACTGTAATAAATGAAAGTGGCTTCGGCCTTTTTGTTTCCAGTATTTCTTTTTTCTCTTACTGTTTCTCTCCCTATATAGGCATTTTTGTGTGGTGGGAAAGTCTATTTGAGGCATGTGTATTGGATATAGAAATATACGAATGTTTCGTGAAGCATATAGGGAAAAGTATAGGGCATATAGGGATACACATAGTGTTAAAGTTGTGGACATTGTCAGTTGATTGAAGATGGCAATTCTTGCCTTCTTCCCAAAGTCATGAGCATGTGAGTTATGCCACTCAAGCTCACAACATTTCCGTCCTTCGTAATTCACACTGAAAGCTTTGTGGACGACCAAAAGAACAAGAACCATTCAAGCCTGAATCCAGGCTATACCTTCCCATTTTATAAATACATCTGTAGTCGTAGTCTGTAGTTTGCGGAGCTATATAAGTGCGTTCATACCCGTATGCTATGACCCAAACTTACACACCTAGCGCACGTGTACAAAGTACAAACGAGTGCGTGTACGTACGTGCGTATACTCAATGTAGCAGTTTTTGTTATACGTTTGAGCTCTTTGGTCTTATACTTAAGGAAAAACCGTACACTTGAAAACACGCACGTATAAACTTTTTGGTTGTAAAATATCTTCACATTTCCGTCAGTTGATAAAAACTAAAGCTCAGGAGCTAGGAACATTTTTTGACATAACTGTACAATATTTTCTTAAAGTTTTGTCGGAACTTACAAAGATACAAAATAGAGTATCTGGGGATTTTCTAACCAAAAAGTTTCTAGTTTTAGAAAAATATATGTATGTATTTTTGTAATCTACATAAATGGGATCAACAGGATTAAAGTAACACAAAAATAGGAAAGAAAGTGAAATAATTTAAATATTTTAATATGTTTAAATGCAAATTTTTTTACGATGTTTTTTTAAATGTGCAAATATGATTTTTTATTACATTTTTTTAAAATGTAAAACTGCATTTTTTGCACTTTTTTAAAAATATTGCAACTTAACTTGTTTGAACATTTTTAAAACAAGTAAAAATGTATTTTTCTGAATTTCTTTAAGTGCGCAAATATTCCTTTTTTTACATATTTTAAGTGTCAAAATAGCGTCTTGAAATGTTTAAATACAGAATTCTTTAGCTATGTCAGTTCAAAACTTAAAAATTTTTTACAGCGTTTATTTTTAAATGTAGTTTTGAATAATTTTCATGTTAGTTTGTCATATATAGATAGCTTCTTTTGTACCTTAAAATATCCTCAATAAGAAGGACATATTTCAACAAACTTGACTTCAACTTGCGGGACTTCCTTTTCACTATTTGGTACATCTATGCAAATTACGATTACGAATATCAGTATCCTATCTGGGTACCTTGTGCTATATGTAGACTATAGCCTATTCCTATACTACGTAGGTACTGTATCTCTACATATCTACAAAGAGTAGATTTGGGTGGTTAGAAATAGCCAAATATCCGTAGCCATAAGATGCTCTCACTGTGGGTGACACGAATATGTATAGAATAAATTGGGGGACATGTTTGGGTACTTATTCGTGATATCATCTGTTTCTAGATTGAGATTTTCTCTCAAAAAGCCTCACGACTCCCGTCTCAAGATGCATTATATTCTTCCACACACATTTTTCACGCACAGGGACATTTGAAAACTCACATCCACGCACTTGCAAAATACATATATGTATGTATTAGCATGGACACGGACACATGGATGGCAGTAGCAGGGACCATTCCCGCATCTCATAGACTTTCAACTCCAGCGACAACTTTATTATATTACAACAAAAAATCATAGCAAAAGCACTCTATACAGTTTTCCATTTCCTTTCCCTACCAACTCCCTACATGGTATTTGCTCATAAATGAGAGTACTCTCTCTACTTGCTACTTTCTCCACTACTTTCTCTACGCACACTGGCCTGGCCATCTACATAATATGATATTCCAGCTTTTTTTTCCCAGCTCTCCTATGTTACATAGTAGTGACGCATTGGATTTCTCCATATCTTAATTTTGGTCTTAGAAATTTGTAAGCTAGAAAAATAAAGAAATGAAATGGGGCTAATCCCTTGAGCCATGTTATTGTATGAGAAAATTATACCCATGTTGGGATTACATTCTAATTCCTATACGCATCATCATTACTTATACAACAGAAACAAGAGAAAGTACTACAACATAAGAATGAAAAAACACAGCACGCTCATTTCTTAGGCTCACAGGGGCACTTGCTGACTTTCACTTTCAAGCCGGGGTCTATTCCGATTCCAAAAAAACATTGTTTATATTACATATATTATTAAGAATTAAGGCAAATTTAATGTAAATATAAAAGCTTGGGAGTTGGAAGTTGGAAATACAAACACAGAGATATTAAAATTCATCAAACAGAACTCAATTTAATATGAATCTCCTTTCCATTACCTCCCGCCTACTACCTGACTACCTGACACACTTGTTTCCGTCTAAATGTTTGCTTCTGTTTATAATTTCACATGGTTTTTCCGTAGTCGTGACCGTGTTTGTATCCGTATTGTGTCCTTTAGTTCATTAATATTTAATTCACAGCAGAATATACGCCTGTAATATAATACTGACACAAAAATGCTTTGAAGCGTAAATTAAAATTAGGCCAGGATTTCAGAAAGAATGTAATACAACTCCATAAGGAATTAATAAAATACATATTTTATTTATTAATTTTTGTATTTTTGAAATCAAAATCAAATTCTAAATATTCAACGCACACATGTTGTGCGTACATTTAAAAACGATTAGGTAGGGATATACTACACTGGAGGAATACTCAAAATATATTTCTACCAGTAAGAATTGAATTTTTGTTTAAATCAGAAGCAGAAATCGAAATCAAAATCCAAGTCGGGGAGACGCACGTGTGGAGAAAGTAAAAGTTTCAACAGAGTGTATCTGCCTGCCATACTGCCTGCCGCTCCCAAAACCAAACCAATGCCGCTTTCACTTTTGCTTTCACTTTTAGTTCCATAGTACTACATCCACCCACCTTCAAAACCTGCCTATATATCAATGTATGGGAAGGTGAAAGTTTCCATTTCCACTTCGATTTACTATTAGATTGGTTCGGTTTGGGAAGGAAACGGGGAACGATGAGCGGTAACGGTTCGGTTCTGGCTCTGGTTCTGGTTCCCTGTGTACATACTAAAAGGAATGAGGATGGTGCAGCGTGACTATGACAATATGAAAAAGAAAGGTTCGTCGGTCGGTCGTTTCTTTAGGTTTGGGTCTATAAAAGTTCACCTGAAGTCTGGTTTTGGTTCTGGTCCTGGTCTGGAGAAAATAAAGGAAGGAAGTAGGAGCAGAAGAAGATCAGAAAATGCTCTTTCTCTCTCCCTTCCACACACAAAGAAGTCGTAATAAAGGAGAAGAATTACATTATAAATTTAAGAGAGATGAGGAAGGCGATAGAATAGAGTATAGACCCGTCTTGTATGTTTTCCTTATCCTTACGAACTATCGGCATCGGTAAGTATCGGTATGAGTGAAAGTATATGGTACTTGTATATACCCTATATGACCCACAATCTATAGAGATATGAACAGACCCTATGCCCTATGCTTTATATGACAACAGACATCTTCGTCTCTCTCTCTCTCTCTCTCAACACACTCGTGACTTGTGTGCGTATGACTCCTTTAGCTTCAACCTGAACGCAACGCAAAGCATAAGACGCAAAGATCAGCCGTGTTTTTCGGTCTCCCAAACTTACAAAATTTTCTTACAAACGCCTGTTTCAGTTCTATAGCTCCAAACCATATTCCATTGCCGAGTCATTGCTATGGATATGTAAGAGAAAGCCAGAGCTTTCTCCATCTTTTACCATTGTCATGACCATGGCCATCCCCACCACCTTCCTTGCGGCTTCCTTAAGTATATATCCACATTATATCGACATCGACAATGAAAAAAAACCTGTGTGGATATGCTTCACTTGCTACATCAAATTATACCTAGCTTACTTGGGGAAATACTAGTGTGCTAAGTAGACAAATTGCACTTATACTGTACAGTATACATATATGCGTAATATTGCCATGGCTTGGAATATATCAGGGCCGGACGAAGGAATTACTTTTAGGCAGCAATTTGTTCCCATATAAAAACCACCATTTCGATTTTATTGATGGTTTTCTTTGGTAAAGCAAAATGTTGTATTTACATGTTTTTGAAAAGTGCAAATTGTTCATTTTACTTGATTCAGAAAAGTGCTCAATGTTCTATTTACATGTTTTGAGAAAAGTGGAAAATGTTTTAATTCCATGTTTTTGAAATGTACAAAAAGTTTTATTTGAATATTTTTGAAAAGTTCAAAATGTACTTTTTATATATTTTTTAAAACTGCAAAATGGTTCATTTGAATGTTTTTTGAAAATTCAAGCAGCGGGGGATGCCTGCGCTGTCCGCATTATCCGGCCCTGGACTATATAGACTTTTCGAGCAATCAAATCAACCGAACCGAAACCCAATCCAAAGCCAAAAGCAACTATTTTCTACTTTATAACTACTGATATAATGTGTGTACATATGCACACTCTGTAAGATTGAACTACAAATATGAAAGGCGTGCATATATACTCATCTCAAGCTCCCACTATATGTGTAGTATACTATGTATACATATGATCTTCTATATATTCGCATATAACATATCAAAACCAACCCCATTGTGGCGTACATACAAAGGAGCAGAACCAGAAGGGAGACATCATATGCAAGCGTGAAAAATGAGGGTTAGAGGATTTTCGATAATGGCTCCACAACATCCCTACCGTCTTTTTCAGCTCCAGCACCAGCACCAAAGCTGGTTTGAGGCACCCACGGAATTACTTACATTGAGATTGGACTCGACATTAACTGCGCTTCCTTTAAAAACACATACGTATGAACGTATTTTCTATGTGGACTTAAGCCGCGGTGCTCGCGGAGTGTATCTCCCACGTATCATTCCCAAACGCAAGCCTAAATAAACCAAAACCAACAACGAAAACCAGAACCTCTGTACTGCAAACCAGTTGATGAAAATGAAAACCTGAGAGGCTGAGCGGAAGGGGACTCAATCCGTGCTGGTGCTGGTGCTGGTGCCGGTGCCGGTGAGTAAGTAAGTAGAAACCGTAAGAGTGAAAAGACTAATACTAATAGTGGTAGATAACCAAACTAGGAAACTACTTGATTCAAAAGCACACACACACACACACCGGCGTAATTTACTCGAGCGCATCTTCTCTTTCACCTTATTTACTTTTCCCCTTGCAGCAGCAGCAGCAGTAGTAGCAGCCGCAGCACTACAACCAAAACCAATGCTACGGCCTTTTCCCAAGTTGCTGTATTACGTACACCTATGCATTAAACATACATTGTACTCCACCTCTAGAATCTAGAAACTGCACACGTTCACGACAACCAGCAACAACAGGGCCACCAGTACCAGCAATGATTCCTATCGCAATCTCAATCACAATTCCAGACCTAAATTTAAGCTGGAGCCATTGGAGCAGGAGAGCAGTACAGTAGCGGCAGGTCTGCCACACTCTACTAACTCAAATCAAAATACAAAAACAGATTTGTATATACAGCCTCTCAAGTCTCCAGCTCCAGCTCCAGCCATGGCGTCAGCACCATCAGTCTCCCCATCATGAGACATACCCCAATTTATGTAAGACACTTTAAATAAGTGTGTATAATATGGCATACCTATATAAGGGCACATGCCCAGGTGAACTAATAATCGTGGGTATATAAGGAAACTAGGTCGTATCGTGGGGAGCCGTGCGGTGTGGCAGTGGTCCTATATAGTGAATCTGACTGAATGTGAACCTGGACCTGAACTTTTGCCGGTCGTAGACTAAAACATAACAGATGAGAGGAAATAATGGATGGGATCTCCAGCTACAGCTCCAACTCCTATTCCCATCCTCACATCAACATCAACGAAATCAGCATCGCATCAACTCTCTTAATCTTCATCCTGCATTTCTCTACTTCTACTTCTACAAATCTAGATTTTCCGAGATGTTTTCTCAGTCTCAGTGTCTCAGTTCTCAGTACCTACCTACGGACAAATGTGCAGATATATATGTAACTATATAATCTACATATAGCCACCTATAGGCTTATATAGGTACTTTACATTACAGATATATGAGGCTGAGGCTTTGTAAGCGAAATCGTAAGAATTCGAACTCTCGACATTTTTGTGCTCTGTTCTATAAAGGAGCGTGTCTGTGTCTGAGTCTGCCTACATTCAGGATGAGTGTGTAAGGAAATAAGATAGTTGAGTTGATAAAGAAGATAGGGAGAAGATGAATACCTATCGTCGTCTGAGTTTCCTCTCCTTCCACTTCTCAATTTTTCTCTTGCCAAAATAAAATCCTATCTGTGTGTGTGTGTACAAGTGTAGAGCTGTGTAGAATTGTGAAGAAATGTGGGGCTTCGTCCTCACAGTGCCTCAAAGATCTCAAGGAGTTCGCTATACATGGTATATAGGCTCGCTCTTATAATATCTGGTAAACATTATTTTTCTCATTCGTCCTTCTGTACAACAGTATATCAGGAGTGGTATGTAGTGGCTGCTGCCTTAAGTTCAGTTCAGTACACATCACACTCGGTATAGGCATCCACCCATAGCCCATAGCCCACACGATACCTACCGAATACCCTCCTAACGAATAGACCAATACGAACAGACATCCAGGCTGTTCACTCGTACTCTCGTAAAAGACGTCGTTCAAGTTATATATTGCCTACAATGTTCTGACTTGACTCGAGGATTTAGTTCTGGTTCAGATTCTTTTTCGGATTTGGGTTTTTACAAAGAACAACATGAGCCGGTGCCGGTGCCAGTGCCAGGACCAGGACCAGGACCAGGACCAGGACCAGGACCAGTACTAGAAACCAAGAAGAAAAAGAAAAAAAAGAAGTAACCAAATCCAGAACTAAACCAATGAGTAAGTAGAATTGCGTATCACTGTGTGGAGTGTGTGGAGAAGGCAGATCGACTCTTTAGCTATACTCCTACGCACTATAGAATACGCACTCACAAAATGAATTGAATACAAGAGCGTAGACACGAATAATGGCTTTAGATATCTTCACTCATCTTTTTTTCTTCTTTTCTCCTATTTTTACGTTTATGGAATTCGAATGTGAATGCTGCTAGAACTAGAAGAGTAGCTTCACTATATATGTGACTATGTGCCGCACAAAGTCAGTGCATAATAAACGACTCGGGATCGGAATTACGCAATTTTGATATTCTAAATTCTACAGTTAGAGTCAGCGACAGCATCCGAGATCCGAGTCACACACACACATTCGCTACCCTTCACTTCAGTTCACTTTGGAATTAAGGTTTGACTATTTTCAAGCGCGGATACAAGAGGCTATGGGGCTAAGGTGAAGGGGCAATTGTGATACAAATTCTGCTTTAAGCAAATGGATACCATTAAAAATATAGCGGAATTTAATTCAAAATTCAAAAAAACAAAGTTGTACTGTAAACCCCACTCTATTAAAATTTTCTGGTTTCGCCACTGCGATATTGATGATATAGGTTAGTGTATGATGTCTATTTTGGTGACTATATGCGGACACAAAAATATATGAATGCTCTCAATTTTCATGTTGTCAATTCAGTCAAATGTGACTGCAAATAGGAAACAAAAACCGAAACCAAAACTACATAACATGAAAATCAGCGAGGCCCATCTAATCTAGTCGTTTGACTGTTCACTATTACTGTTTATGATTATGAAAAAACGCCGTGCGTGGGGGGTACAAGTGGAATGGTGAAATGAAAACCTGGAAAAATGGGATAAAACACGAAAAGAATTTTATTTTCTTGATTTTGGTATTTTAAAATATTATGTAAATTGGGGCTGTGGTTTTGACTGAAAATGAAGATGTAAAATGGTGTATCTGAATTGCTTTTAGTTAACAATTGCATTTTAAGCATTGACGTTGATCAAATGCCACAAATCTCGTTGGTACTTTTAAAATATTATTGTTCACATGACACTTATACAGTTTAAGTTTTTTGCTGCTTTAATTTTCACGAGTTTAAATACAACAAAATTGACTAATACGAAAATGAAACTGTTAGTAATTTTGCACTATGCAAATAGTAGGATTGCTTTCTCCTTGAATAAAGAAAAATAATTCGAACTAATTACCGATCGATTCCCCAAGTTCCTCACACGACAGCTCAGATAAGCTGTTTTCCCGACGAGTGCAGTGACATTTCTAGGGATCGTCGCATCAAAATATGGCTCCCCTTGAGCCATGGGTGAGAAAGGTCCTGATTGTAAAGAGCTGAATATACTGTACACTGACTCTGTCGCCTCCGCACCATCGTTTACAAACACTGAACCTGTTAATAGAAAACACATAATTCAAAATTAAATTTTGCATAGGAACATTTGCATAAACATTTGTCCAATCTTACTTAATTAAATGATTAAAAATCTTAACTAATATTACAAAGAGAAAACATTGAAAAATAAAACTTTCAATCCTATGTTTTCCCGTTTTATTTCATAATTTTTAAGCCTGTTTTTGTGAATATTTTAAAACTTTGATATTTGATATTTCAGTTCTTGTATTATCAACTTAAATTTTATGCCCACACCTAAATTTATACTTTATCAAATAGCAATAATAGTTGTCTCCTTTCTCTCAACTATAAAGAGTATTAATCCTTAGAACTCTACCGCCATAGGTTTTTATCTTTTGCCGACAAATTTATATTTCTTTATGTCCCTATCATAATAATATAGTTTCAAAGTCGAGGAATTGTAGATAAAAGCTTTGTAAATTATAATACCATAGCGCCAGTCAATTTTTATGTCTATACTACAAGCTTGTAAATACATGCTCTAATCACGTCCATATCAAATCTAAAAGTTTTTTTTGTGTGGTAAAACGAAAGTTTTTTAAAACTTTCCCCCACGACTCTAGACTGTATGACTCTGTTCAGCAGTGTTCAAATTCGAAGGACGATGAAAGCAGGTGCTATTACAATCAATCAGCGTCATATGCAGTTTTTTGGTTTATGTTTTGTCTTTGGCTCTGTGGTTTTTGAATTCAGTCTCATTTTTTCGTATATTTCCTTTTTGCGGCTGATATTACTATGATTTCTTCATCTCTCGCTTTTTTTTTACCGAGAAACGTATATTTTACTGTAATGTCGTTAAAACTATAAAAGTGTATGTTATGTATTTTTCCTTTCCCCTCCAGTCATGCAATGGGAAATCAAAGCCGACACAAAATTGAAGCAAAGACCAAGACTACAAGAAAAAAAAAACAAAGGCGGGACGGAGGATACAATAGTTGGTCGCTAGTTTCAGTGCTAATACCAGTACCATTGCCATTTGTATGGTAACATTTTTTTCCTTGTCAAAATCAATTCTATAACGATTTCAAGAAGCCAATGCAGTTAGTTGGTAGCCCATGTCGTGCCATTGCATACCACAACATAACCATGCTTTCTACTTTCACTTGTAGTCAAAACTCTACATCTATAGCTTTCTCTCTATCTCTAAGCAAGCTACGCACAAGCATTTGTGTTAGACTTGGAAGTTTACTTAAGTAAAAGGTCCCATGTAATCTATTAGTTTGTGCGTACCTATATCTTTACCTAAATATATATGTGGTATAACATGTATGTACTATAAGGCTGTCTGCTTTCTGGACTAGCTTACAATAATACTGCCTGCTACTACTAACTATATGGTACATTGCGTTTTGAATTTAGTTTCTCAAAAGTTACGCGAAACGATTTTCTATGGAAATGGTAAAACGGTAAAAGTAAAACTTTGTGTGTGTGTGTCGAAAAAAAAGTTGAGACAATAATAAATGTAGCTATTGTTTTTGAAAATCCCCTAGGGTAATGAATGAAAAAAGGAACACGCAAGGAAAGAAAGAACTAGTAGAAATAAAAAAACATGAATAGAACATAGTATATAGGGAAGTTAATAGCTGTACGTATAATAAATAGAAATGTGCTGAGGTTTCAAAGCTATACTATGCATACAGAGCGGCACACGTAGAAAGGAATGTAATTCGATTTTGACTTAGGTATATATATATATATATGAAAGCTCATTGATAGATTACCATCAGAGATTATGTACATAAAACGAATTTGTGCATAGTAATGTGCATGCGTGTGAGCATTCACCTAGATCGTTGGTGAAAGTGCAAAAAGGGCTATCTTATATATATCTAATATTTAAAATTGTTTTTTATTTCTAAATCTTCTACTTGCAGCTCCAGTAGTACAAAAGCTAATTTTAAAATGGTTTTTCTGGAAATATAAAAATACTTTAATTTTTCAAAACGCCGTATCATCAAATTATAAATTTATTTAGATATTTTTTACACTTTGCTGCATAGAACTGCACAATACAACATATAAAAATTCATCGATATAATTACAAAATATATTTTTGCACTATTAGATAACCATTAATCTTGTAGATATGACATTTTTGAAGCTTAATTTTGCCACTTCAAAAGATTCATACTCTCTAATACCTTTCATAACTTACATTGTATCTTTCTGTATAAATTAAACAATTATTTTTATATTGATAAATTAAATGGTAATATAAATTTAACGATGCAGACGACTGTAACCATGTGGAATGTTGATTTAAAACAACACTTTCTGGTGCAGTGACATATATGTATCCCAACCCACATTCACTGAATTTCTACACTATACCCAATAACTGAATACTTTCACTTGCTTTTTGTTTTACATGCGATCAAGACAAGGCCAAGGCATAGACATTATTTTGAAAGCTGGGGCTGGTGAAAATAGGGTAAGTGACAGAGAACTGAAGGAGAGTGAGGGGAAGCTCAGGAATAAGAAGAATAAGAAGACGAAAGGGAAGA
Source organism: Dicyrtomina saundersi (assembly GCA_034695245.1). Lineage (NCBI taxonomy): Eukaryota > Metazoa > Arthropoda > Collembola > Symphypleona > Dicyrtomidae > Dicyrtomina > Dicyrtomina saundersi. The sequence continues at coordinate 26,445 of JAQFZE010000115.1, forward strand.
AGGGAGAAAGCAAAGTGTTTTCTCAATCAATTCCCAAACGCCTAAATGCTCCACATAAATCTCACGTCTAAGAGTGTGAAGTCCTGGACGTCTAGTTAGGTCTTGAGTCTTTTTATGGCCATGTGGATATAATTTTGAAGGATTTTTTCCGCTTTCTCTCGTCCAAACTTTTCCTATTTAAAGTCTAGTCTAAAAAAACCAAATGACACATAGGCTGTCCGCTCTCACTTTCCGATTTTTTCTCTTCTTTTTTCTTCTCTCTTCTCCACACTTTCTCCCTTCCTTTACTTTCTACCACTTCTGTACATTACAGACATAGCTCCATAGCCATATTATCTACATGATACGGACTTACTTTATCCTGTATGTATACAAAACCATATGTATGTCGAGTACAGTGGACCAATAGGAAGTGTACAAGGAGGTCTTTCACATTTTAAGCTTTCCCTATTTCCCCCTCAAATTTATACTTGGCGTCCAGTTCCAGTTACAAGTCCAAGTTTAACACCATATATCCAACCTTAATATGAAGGCCATATCCTTGTAGCATTGTATAACAAAAATTGTAATGTACATATCCATTTTCGTTCTCGCTTTCTCTTTCGCTTTCACTTTTCATATTCTTTCCCCCGTTGAAGATGAGCTTGGAATTTAAGTTTGTAAAGAGTAAAAGTGTAACTCAGTATGACTTGCGACTTTACTTTTACTTTCTCTTAGTCGGTCTCACTCACAAACATCTTATCGCTTAATAAAAAACCTACTGTTCCTTCCATAGTGTTTTTATTGTTTTATTTCATGGAAGATTTTTGGGCTTTTAACCAAAAACACTAAACGTGAGCTGCCTTACTGTTAGTTGTGTACAATTTTAGGGGGCTACACGCTTTTTTCTCTGTAGTTTTAGCTTTCTTTATTTTTAATGCATTTAAGACCTTGAGCCTGAAAGGGAAGGCAGTGCAGGCTGTAGATGTACATATCAGGACACACTTATGCTAATTCTGTTTCACTGCTAATTCAATGAAGATGTTTAACAGTGTCACAAAGTTTCCTCCAATTTGCAATGATTCCACTACGAAATATAACAAGAGCTTTATGCTTGCTTTTATTTTAGCTGTGTAGTTGATATACTTACAAGTAGTGCTATGACTGTTATATCGTCTGTGAAGAACCAAAATGACCCATATCCAATTTTAGCTAAAACTAATATCAACTATCTACACAAATATTAAAATATGGCTTGTGAGAATTCAAGTAGAGCATTTTGCACTTTTCAAAAATATGTAAATACAACATTTTGCACCTTTTACAAACATGGAATTAGAACATTTTGCACCTTTTCAAAAACATAGAATTAGAACATTTTGCACCTTTTCAAAAACATGATAATATGACAGTTTACTTTGCTGAAAAACATGAAAATAGTACATTTTGCGCTTTTCAAAAACTCCTAATTAACATTGTACGCATGTTTCTTATTTGGTTTTTATTTTTATGACATAGCTCATTTTAATTGTAGCTGAAATTGGATATGGGTCATTTTGGTTCTTCACAGACGATATGACTTTTACTACGTTCTTCTTTTTCACTTTGACTTCTATTACTTGAAGTTTACACCATATGCTCTACGATAATATTGTACTCTTAATATGTGCGTCAAAAGTAGTAAAATATATTAAAAGTAAGGGCCATAAAATAGACGCTTATTACATTTCTAACTGCATGATGAATTTTAGTTTTAATTTTGCTTTCTGTACTCTGCATGTGCATTGTTTCTGCATTTGAACTTGTTAAGTTGTTAGCTATTCATTAGAATATAATTGTAGTAATAATAGCAATAATAAACTTGATTCTGACAAAACTTTTTAAATTTTAGGCAGCCTTGGTTCATTTTTCTGGACTCTTTACCTATACATATTAAAATATTATGACATATTTGTGATGCTTAATCATGCAGAGAAAGTGCACATACAAAGCCCTACATATTCTAAGTAAATATGAGCTGTATTTATGTATATCCTTACGCACGCAACTAATCGTAAGCTTAAAGTTTCTAAATAATAAATCTCACACAAACTCAGAGCATACTCAGTCATTGTAGTAGTTAGGCTGTAGAAGCAACGCGGTGCCCGTAACTTTGTACGTGTGTTTATTTTACTTGTGCGTCCTACAAAACTGTGTCAAAAGTTTACCAAGTTGAATAATGGTCACAAGTATTGTTTACCATGGTGCATTTTTCATGGGGTTTGGAAATCCTCTTGGTTGTTTTTCATCATCAAATAGATTTATGAGTTTGCCATACGTATGTATGTCTCTCACTTTCTACGAATCACACCTTTAAACCTATAAAAGGAACAGACATTTTCTTTTTCCACATCTTTATTTTCATTTTTACTGCGTGGATAGCCCAGATCTAGAGAGCCAGACGAAAACGTCATGAGGTACATAGAAAATATGTATGTATACAGACAGTATGGTCTAGTATTAGAGTGTGAATGGTGCGGTGAAAGTATCTAAGCTAAAAGTAAGTAAGGTTTATTCATGTTTAAAGGGGAGAATTTTGATATATATATATGATTCTGAGATGATGGTGGTGCGTGTGGCAGAAGTAGAAGTGTAGTAGTACTGAAGTGAATAGAGCTAAGCCTTTCCTTCAGGTTTATTTTTTGCCATGGCAGGGATTAAGCTGACGAGTAGGAACGTCGTTGTCGGCATGGATGTCGAAGATCATCATCATTATTATTCATGATTTGGATTCACGACTTCTTTCCCTTTTCATATCGCACCAGGCGAAACTGTACGTACATTGCGTACACCATTTACATACTCAAAGCTACGGTTTCAAAAAGGAAGCATAGGCGTAGTTCGTCATCGTTTGGTCTACGGTGGGTGACTATGATTTCTAATAAGTAATACATTTTTGAAAATAATTAAAATATTCAAATTTATGTTAACTTAAAATAGTATGCACATAACTACATACAGCAGAAAATTGACAAATTAAAAAATCTTTTTTTGAAGAGTTAACGGCTTTTGAAATGAGTTTTGAAACTTTACAGTAGTTTAAAAAATGCAAGTAAAACTGAGTAATGACTTAAAAAATATGGTGATAAATAAATGAATCATTTTTATAAAAATTGGCGATGACTGCTATCAAAAAAAGCAATTCATTACTTGTATTAAATATTTTAGGCATTTAAATACCTTTTTTGAAACGGGTTAAATTAGATGCTCCTAATTTAGGACCACATATAATTATATTACTGATTTCCTAAATAGGTACTACTTTTATGGACCCACTAATTTTGTAAATCCACATATCTACGCCACTTCCTGTGATGATGAGGGAAAGGATGCTGGGAGTCCTCAAGGAAAAGCTATTTCCTTCCTCTCAAAATCATAATAATAAACTTGTTTTTCCATTTGGGTTTACTATACTATACATGCATAGACATGGGGCGACAGCATAACATCCCAAAACCAGAACCAAAACGCACTCATAAGCATAATCTCCCCACATCTTAGGGGTAGCTTTCTCTATCTTTAAATAACGCGACAGGATTATGTACAACTGGTACCGGTACCGGTACCGGTCCTGGTCCGGACTTTTGGGTTTTTCTTCGTTCTCCCTTCCTCATGGGGTTTTAAACTCAAGTTCCACAGTCAATGTTAAACTTCGCCGCGGCCACGTCCCACGTCCTACGTTCAACGTCCCTATCCGTGTCTGTACTAACGCCATGCAGGAAGTATAGTTGGAGCAGTAGTGGTAGTATGTAGTACTATAGTAAGTAGTCTCATATAATAATAATGTCAATAAAGTTGGAGAGTGAACTAAAATAAGTTTTTGCGTAAGTCACCTACCTACACATAGAGTATCTCGTCTCATCAAGGTTGCCGTTGCTTTCATAGTGCTCTTCTGGTCTCGGGTTCTTTCGCTACTTTCTCTGCTTTCTCAACGGCGTGGTACTTAATAGTGGAGATACTTATATGTATTTAATTTCGTTATACTTTATAGAGCGTTCATAACCATAACAATTGCAGGGCTATATGCTATCCTTGCTCATTTCGACTTCCTGTAACTTTTAATTATTTTTTGTTTCGTATATTTCCAATATTGATACATACTACACTATTTTCAAGCACTACTTAAAACTTCGGAGTTGCCTATAGTATGTAGTCCTAGCTTATTTAAAGAAAGAGGAAAGCAAATTAAATGAAGGTTTTCCATTTTTGGCCTTAGGCTTTCTTGTGCTAAAATAATGTAATAATAATCTAGTTTTTGAAGCATAAAAACCAGCCATATTCTTCTAAACAATTCACCTAAATAAAGTAAGCCCTTTTCTCAACTAAATTCAACTCACAATTAAAGGCATAACTTGATGACGATGCACTAACTAATTCCTAAAGGGGTTGGTGCATGCATAATTAATCCCTCTGTGATCCTTGAACAATCGCGGTGACGTTCTTTGACCGTAGTTTCCACTTTTGAAACTTGACCAATTATTTTTGTGAATAGCAATTTGATTGTTTGCGAGTTTCAAAGATCGGCCACAGTAGAAGTTGTTGTGTACCTAAGGCTGAATTTGAATTTGTTTGTATTTAAGTGTGTTTGTAAAGAACACTCGCATGGGAATCGGCAGGCCAGGATACGAATTTTGGTGGCAATATTTACTTTGTTTGAAATAACTAAATTGAGCTAGCTTCTACAGTTTTGTTTTAAAATACTAAAACATTCTTTAATTTTATGAAAAATGTTTAAAATAAAGCAGTTTTGGCAGTTTAAAACATACTACGCAAGCAAATTTGGCGCTTAAAAAAGTATAAATACTATGCAAATGTTCGACTTCAAAATACAGTTATGAATAGTAAAATTTGCTTTCTTAAATCACCGGCAGTTAGTCAGTTAGTCTTCAGCTAAAATTTTGATTTGGATTTAGTATAATTAACAAAAATGACTTGTTGCTTGTTTGGCGTTTTCAGCAACGACATCCTGTTTTCAATAAAGGAAAGAAATTGAATTATTTATAAATGCATTTACCTATAGGTAATTATAAACAAAACTCAAAGCCTTCTAAAAGTCGAAAACCAATGCAGGCTTTAATGACGCACTTGAATTCAAATTTGTGAGTAACCGCAATGAATTACATTCAAATTTTTTCAAGTTAATTGAGTTGTTTTTGGATTGAATTTGTATGTACATTTTTTAATTATTGTTTCCATGTGCAAGCAATAAGAGGCTTTCTTACAATTCGACATACAAATCTTTTTGCTGCAGTTATACACGTGGATATATTTTTAGTAGATATCTACTCTTTTATCTATAGTAGTCCTATCTATTCTACTGAAATTGAAATTGGGATGGTAATTGACTTGGTACATTCACAACAGTACTCGGGAGATGCACGTAAAGGTTTGAAGTTTCATTATTCCTCACGCACACAACCCGCCGCCCAGCCCACCCTACCGACGCTCGGGTATGCGGAACAAAATAGGAAAACGCAATTCAAATGAAACTGCCTTTGTGAAAAAAAAATACATTCCTTTTGTAAATAACTCCATGGTCCTAACTCCGCCTCCGAAAAGATATTTGTTTTTGAAGCGTTCTATACAGTAGTATATACAGTAGTATATTTACAGTAGTAACTCCGGTATTCAAATAGCTGACAATTTTTCATTTCAGGTTTTCAACTTTACTTTGACATTACTCTACGACAGTTCTTGCAACGATTCAACGATACATTGACATTTTAAACATGACGTACTTTTAAAATTTAAATATCACTGAAGCACTATAGTAAAAAGCAGCGTTACCATAGTTACAGTATTTCACAAATTTTAAATTCTCCATTGAGCCACTGATATCTGGATTCAGTTCCCCGCTTAAACTTGTACGCTTAAAGTTGTAATATCATCATTCAAGAAAGTAAAACCTCAAAAGATAGATATGAAAATTTGAAAATTTAAATAGAAATATTCATTCGAAAATAGAGCAAATTCTATGCATAATACACAAGTCTTTGATCTCTTATCTTTTCAGTAAAAGATTTTCTTGCTCAAAGAAACTCAATGATTTCCCCAGTTGAGTCGAAACAAGAAATAATCGAAAATCCAAATAGTGCGTAAGTAACCTGTAACGTCGTTTTATTCATTTAAAATTCCAAATGTATCTGTCATTTTGAAATCCGTTTGTAACGTATACTTTGCCGTATGACAAATGCTACATAATATGTATCAGTGAAATAAAGTATTTCTGTCTCTCCATCTCTCTTCAAGGCTTCCGTAAGATCAGTTTTTTTTTATGATATAAAACATGATATCAGCGCTCCTTTGAAGGTAGATATAGTTTTATTTTTGAGTGGGTGGAAACCCACTATTCTGATGTCGGTTTCACTTTTTAAGCGACCAAATGTGCTCGGTATGCATATACTCTGTTTTAATGTTTACAACCTTTTTACTCGTTTTTTGAGTGTACCATACACTATTTGCCATTTTTTAAAACAATAAAAAAGTGTCAAGTTTTTGAAATTTTATGAAACGCAAAATACATTATTTACACATTTTTGAAAATGCAATATACTTTTTTTTACACATTTTTGAAAATGCAATATACTTTTTTTTTACACAATTTTAAAAATGCAATATACTTTTTTTTACACACTTTTGACAGTAAAGAATAGACAACTCTAAATTTTTCGTAATGAAATACATGCGAATAAAACTATAATAGTAAAAATATCACATTTTGTAATATTTTTGAATCAAAATGCATTATCAACACATCACAACTTACGAAAAGTAAAGAAAACTATTTTTATAACATTTTACTTCTTCTTTTGCATCAATGTATTACTTAGTATAATACATTACATGAAATTTTGTACTTTTTGAATACAACTAATATCAATAGAGACAGGTCATTTTGAACAGTAAAATGCCTGAATATTCATAAAAAATATATCTCATTTTTTACTTCAAAACTACACAATTTTTGTATTGAATCAAATTTCAATTTCAATTTAAAATCAAAATAATGTATTCAAAAAAATACCTGTACTTCAAGAAAAAAGAAAAAAAAAGAACGAATGGGAGCAGGTATAAAAATAAAAGAAAAAAAGTCTTTACAAAATGTACTCTATGTAATCCCAACTTTCTCCTCTGGTTTCAAGTCACCTGAACCGTAAACCCTGAGTATTCCCATTGCCGATTTGTTAGCTATAGTCGTTGTCATTGCCGTTGTATTATTGCGAATTTTCGTAGGTTAGAATATTTGTAGATGCATGGATGAAGAAGGTGCTTCTATAGAAATGGAAAATGGAGCTCAGAATTCGGGTTATTCGGATTCGGAGTTCAATCGTTGAATTGACTGTCCTATCGATTGTCAACTGGAGAGAAGTATTATCAGTGGAACATGGAAAGGAAATCTGCGTCTCTTATAGTCTCAATGGGTGAAAGTCCTCCTGGTGAAAGTTGTCGACGGAGAAAGTGGAGAAAGCGTCGACTTTTTTTGTAAAGAATTTGTCAGGTTGACTATATATGACTATACCTATATGACTGGGTTTATCTTTAGATTCAGATTTGGATTTAGGAATTGGTTTCGGTTATGGTTTTGCTTTCGGTTTCAGATTCCAGTTTTTGATAGTATAATATAGAATTGTTGGAAATTTGAATTTGAATTCGAAATAGGAATTGGGGATTTAACTTGTGTGGGGAGTTATATGGAGTTGGCTCGTCGAATGTTTGAAGTTATCAAGTAAAATACAAACTTGACACGGATTTTATGAATTGGGGCAGCATTCAGATTTGTGTTATCTATGAAAGTATCCAGGTTTGTAAATATATTTTGAATATATACATAGTTATAGCTGTGTAAATTGCTATCGTTATCGTCATCACTATCATTTGGAGTACAACGTAAATATTCAGGATATACAAATAAAACAGACTTGACAGCTCCTTTCCTTTTCTTCGATATACCGAATCTACAAATAGTTGGTGATTTTTTTACCATTTTTTGATTTGAAGCAATAATGTTCTATCTGCTCATAACACTTTAAGTTTGCGTGACAACATGCGTACATAATCACGGGTTTCTAAAGTTGTTTAATGAGTCTGCATTCACTGACATTATTATACCTTTACTAAAAATTTGTTGATAAGACGACGTTGTATTTTGTATTAAATGCGTAAATATGAAGTGCTTTACAATTTTTCAAAAAAGAAATTTGATAAGTCCATTTTTATTTGAATAAAACTGTTTATAGCATTATTAAAACCAGCTAAATATGCTTGGAAAGTTTTATTTTGGATTGCCAAAATATATATGAAAATACACTGAGATTGATTGGTATATTTAATAAAACCTGCGATTGCTTCAAATTAAAATGTCTTGGATAGGAGATTTTGAATTAATAAGCAAGTTTAAATAAGATTAATACTACAGTATTAAATACGTAAATACCTACGAAATACTACGTTTTATTTTTTGTGGAATAAAACGATTTACCTCTACACCCACGTGAGCAAAAAAATTAAAATCAATAATTTGGAATATAAATCAATTGCTGCTGCGTTTCTTTCCCTAGCTCGGCTTTCCATTCGACTATTTATTACGATTTTGTATTCTATTTACATATTATAATATTCTCACTTACTTTGCTTACAATATTGCGTGTACTATACGCATTTATGACCCACTTTCACATTTTGCATTCAATATACACATAATATACAGACGGCACACTTTTATATACAGAAAGTTTTAGAGGCTGTTTAGAAAAAGAAATAAATAATGCCCTTACCCTGGTAACTACATATTGTATTGTACAAGGCATCAAACTAGTCCTAAGAGTAGCCTATAATGTTTATATCTATAATGTTTTCCAGCGTCAATTTGTCATTTGTCACTTTAGCCTTAATAGCTTTTGCCATTCAGATTTGAAATTTCCCTCACGCATCGTGACGCATTCAAAATTCAATTCATAAATCCTAATCGTTTCTATAGATAAAAACAGCTTACAAAAATACATATACAGACTTTCTCTAGATAGAAATCTCTTTATATACTTCTATACTATAGTGTGTAGTGTAGACCACTGATTAAATTATCAAAAGCAAATACAATTAAATTTCGTGACAAACTTTGACATATATCAGTAGGTAGTATGTAACAGTCACACGCTCTTAAATTTATTTCTTTACAAATTTTACAAGTCTTAAAGCTTAAGCCTTAAATTGTATTTAATTAATACTCACGTAATCCGACAATTACAATCATTCACGAGCTAAGTTTAATTTTGTTTTAGTTTTAAAATATGAAATCATAATATTATTATTATGTTTATGAGATTTTTCACAAGGTTTATGTCGTCAAGTCCGACTTTTGACGTTTATGCGTCTTGTGCGTTTGTTTTACTACATAAATTATATATTAAAGTTTGAAGTTTCGTTACTGTATAAACTTGAGTGCTTTCTTAACTTACCTAATAATTTTAAAATTTGAGACTATGTGTAAACTGTATTGTTTAAGTAACTGAAGAAGTGGAATTAATTTTTAAATAATCATCATAGTAAGTAACGCTTGCTTTATTTTTAAAAGTAATAGGGTTTTTCAACTGTTTCATATTTTAAAATTTTACTGCACTTTTGATGCATTGTAAAATACATATGTAAATTTGTTTTCAATTTATAACAGTTTTTAAATCTCTTCACTGTGAGACTGATAACTTCATATATCATGCAAATCAGAATCAAAAAATCTTATTCCAGAGCCAAGGACAAATCCCTTGTTAAAATATCAGACTACACGCTGTCACTCCCACACACTCCTTTCTCTTCCATACTCGACAAAAGAGACGACGAGGACGAGCATCGAATTTCAATATTCATTGCTCTACTGGAAACTGGATGAACTGGAACCGAGACCGACACTGGTACTGGTACTGTATCAGGTAGTGGCTCAGATTCTTATTCTTAAGAGCTGTCTTGTTAAGGAAAGCGGAAGGGGAAAGTAAAAAGGATTGAATACACGCCCCTCAAATTGTACATGCACTCCAACTTAAAAGTGTATATAGAATGTTCCTTGTATACATTTTTAGATCAGATATATATAAAGGTAAAGCTACATATATGTATATCTGGTGCTGGTCCAGATCTGCACGTTCTCCTGGGAATCAAATAGATGTAAAAAAAACTGAAAAAACAGGCCCCACCCACAAGAGATCTACATAACGCATGTAGATGCCCCTGGGTACTTTCACTCAATCACGTTTTCTATGTTCACTTTCCCTTTTTCCTCCCTATACGAAGTCGCTATACACAACTATACACAAATATGGTATATGGGAAGATAATGCAATTGACAAAACTAACAAAAAATGAAGGGTTCTCTGAACTGTACCGTGAGAATCTTAACCCTACTTTTCAATTGTATTGATTTATTTTCCATCCACTTGGAATTTTTTTTTATTCCGCTGTCTTTTTTTTTTAAGTGCGGAGAAAGTAGAATTTTATTGCACTGTATTTTGTAAGGACAACCGTAACCTTACATCTGGCTCTATGGTACTGTGGCCATGGTGTTATCAAAATAGAAACAGAGAGCAGAAAGGATTGGATGAGGTGAAAGTTCTCATGAAAATAAAATGGAATGTCAAAACAATTAAAATTGAGCCATTTCCGTTGCATCTATACAGAAATAATCCGTCAGTTTTAATTGTACCAATATAATAGTGAGAAAAATCACGGTTCATTTCTCGGCCTTTTTTAAGGGTCAATGGTTCTACGTATGTATTTCATTTATATTTTTTCAAATGCATGTATTGTGTCATATTGGTTTCTTTTTTATATTTTTATTCTGGTAGCGCATTTAGAACGAACTATTCAAAGCATCTTTTCTAAAAATAATGCGCGGTAAGAGTATTTTGAACTTTATTCTTGGAAGTTATCGATTAGGAAAACTTTTAATTTGATTAACAATTTAATTAGAAATTTTTAAATATACAAAAACAAAATACAGTTAGAGCATGTTGGAGGTGGTTAGTTAATAAATATATACCTTTCTAGAAAATTCTGCAGTTGTAAACGAAAAGCACTGCGTGTGAGTTGATAGCATGCTAATAAAGTGCGGGTGCATGTATTTCTTTTACAACCTATACATCGGCTACATCACATATTTTAATGACCCCATTTCGGAAAAATTGCTGCATACAATTTGCAGTTTGCAATTTTCCAATTTAAATAACATGACAAACTGCACGCAAATGTATCAGTATAATAATATGTACAAAACCGCTAATGAAAAAACTGATAATAATATTCGTAAGGGAGAGAATATCCTACAAAAAATTTGATTGAATGTCCCGTCAAGGAAATTGCACAAAGTTTTCCTTATCGTCCTCGTCTAGACCTAGCGACGTTTTCTTTATTTGAATGTATCAATCACATTTAAAACATTTCTATAAACAAATATAAAACATATGTGTATAACTACTAAGCAAGGCTGCCATACTTTCTTTTCAAATGCCGTCAGAATCAGAATGCAATGAATGCACACCTACAGAAAATACAAAGTTTGTCCATTTTTGTTTTTGCAAAAATTCTAGAATTGCAAGTAAAAAAAATAAAATAAAATGACAAGAACAGAGACAAAACGCAAAGCCAACTCACAAACATACTAAAGAAACAAAAGTAGAGAAAGTCCCATATTTCTTGATGCCCTTCTAAATGGAATGTCTCCCAAAGATTTTTATCATTTTGTCTTGTTTTTTTTCCGGCATCCGTTTATATATGTGTATTCCACTGCTTATATCTGTATGGGGCAGTTCATATATTACGTTAGCAAGAAGGATGGAGTGATGGAAATGTTGGGGGGGGGCATTCATAGCACCTAACCGCAGAGTATAACTGTAATGACAATGGTGGGTGGATGTGGATGGTTACTTGCACTAAATTTCAGGAATTTTTGGTTTCTAACGCAATTTGTTAACATCCGTTATGTAAATCACAAAAAATTCAGATAGACATCCGTATCTGTACTTGCAGTCTGCATGCAACACAAATATCATTGTAAAACTTTTTTTTGCAGTACGATACATGTCTGATGATACAAGTCTGATATGAGTCTGTGCAAAAATGGCAAAGCAGAAACTTTTATCATATTATCACTGTTTGTATTATTGAATGGATTTTTCAAATTTGTTTTTATTTCCTACAAATTTCATTCTGCCATTATTTTGTTGTTCTTTCTGATTTTTTTTGGGTGTGAATACAAATCACATGTTTACCCTCACCAAAATCGCCCACTGTAAAAATGACATTGTACGCTGGATTTCTTTCTCTGCCTGACTGTCTGGCGAGTAATGATTTCAAAAAACGTATTTAACACTTTCTACCACGGTTTCTATTATTACTTTCAGTATTTTACTATTACTATTCCCATTCCTTTCTAGTCTCGATATTTTTCTGGTAATATTGCGGGAAGTCACAGTGTCAGTGTCGATATGTGCGGGAGCGAGAGTGCGAGTAATAACCATTGGATTCCAAATGGGAAATCGGATTAAAACTGCAACTGCTTCTCTCTGTCAACTGTAATTTTGATTTCATCCTTGACAGACTATAATCTCATATATAAGAAGTTTTTTCGTTAAAAAAAATCGTAATATCATTGGGAAAAAAAATCAATGCAATGGCGTGGTAGAATTAATCCTCGCACTATAATATGTCTACAGTCAATGTGTAAGTTTTTATCTACATTTGCCCAGGCACAGATTTACAGGCAGAGGCCGAATTTTCATTAAAGATATTTATTCCATTATATTTTCTGGTACTTTAGTGGGTGGGTGAGACGAGCGTGTGGTCTGCGGTTTGGAGTTTGTATTGCACAATTGTGATTTCAGTTTTCTCTGTAATTGTAAGAATACAATTGAACACCAACAGCACCACCACATTTAAAAACTAGGAATTGCTATATATTAGAACTGTACGTTCAGGGCTATATGGCAGTTGGAGGTAAGTAAGTACTTTTGTAATCCGCTTTTAATTCGACATTTTGGACATATTGCTAACTTCAATTGGAATTTATAGAATTAAAAATTGATATCTACAGTATAAATGATTTTTGTGGGAGTAAAAAACAGGACGTAAGGAACTAACTTGTCTTTCAAAAGGCACATTTAAAGAAAAAGAAAAAAGAAACTCAGCTGAAAATCATCACTGTTGTTATTCTTATATCCAGGGCCGGATAATGCGGCCAGCGCAGGCAGCCCCTCCTGCCTGAATTTTCAAAAAACATTTAGATGGAACATTTTGCAGTTTTCAAAAATATGTAAAAAGAATATTTTGACTTTTTAAACACATGCAAATAATAAGTTTGTACATTTCAAAAAAATGTAAAGTAAAACATTTTCCACTTTTCTCAAAACATGTAAATAGAACATTGAGCACTTTTCTGAATCAAGTAAAA
>JAQFZE010000116.1:0-39697 GCA_034695245.1 Dicyrtomina saundersi
TGTATGAGAAAACAGTAGGTTATACCCTTGAGGTTAAGAACCAGCTGTATAAATACACACATAATAATAATAATAATTATAAAATAGATGACTATGTTTAAATGTTAGATTCCTATTCCAAACAAATACTGTTTTATAATTTATTTATTAAGTTCCTTATTTTTGATTGAAGGCGTATGTTGGGCTAAACGCCTTTTGAGCATGTGGTTTGATATACGTGATTCAAGCTTTGTTAATTGATTTTTCAAGATTTTCTATTTTTCATCTTTTAAAGCATTATCATTTTCAATATTTGTTATTTTAAAACTATTATCTTCTAAAACAATAGTACATCTACTTATCAGGCATAAATGTGTAATACATGAACCCATTTATATATGATTTAAATATTTAAAAAAGATTATTATTAAAATATTAAATGACAGTTTTTCAACATACGTTTTTTATGAGGATTTAATTTTCTGTCTTACAATGTTATCATATCTTATTGTGGGTCTACATTCACATGTTTAAAGTAGACTCTCTTTTTTCTGAACACGCTTTACATTTAGATCTTAGACCTGTTAAAGTATAACAGTTTTTAATTCGTTTAGTTGTTTTTCTTTTTGACATATGTTACATTTTCTATTTTGGTTTTCTATTTATTAAGAAAAGCATTTATAAGTAAAAAATACTTTTGTTTATTATTCACGTAAACCATTTTTTACTTTTTAATTCTATAAATTACGTGTGCTTACGTAGTTTTTTCAACATCTAAAATGTATTTTTTATTATCAAAATTAGCTGATCTAATTTGTGATTGATTAAAACTAAACTTATCTCATTTATCTGATTTCATTTGATTAAAATTTACTATATCTTTAATTTAACTATTTAATATTTTTCTATTGGTTTTAATCTCATATTTACTAACCATATTTTTAGGTACATCTTTAGCACTTTTTTAATTATTAATTTATTACTACATTCAATAGAATATGAAAACAGTTTAAATCGTAGTCCTACAATTTTTGTAACAAGTTATTATTATTTTTCATTCTAAAACAACCTAATTTTTTATTATTCATAATAGGTAAGCCTAATATATTATTAATTTCTTAATCACAAGTATCATATCATAATTCAATATCATTCTTTATTCCTTCATAGAAATCATTATTTCTTATATAAAGCATTAAACCATCAGTATCAGTTTGAAATATTTCTACGTTATCACGTCATTTAGGTTTCAAATGTTCATACACATATTTATTCATCCTATATTTTGATATTTCTAAAACACGAAATCCAGTAAATATAGGTTTATTAAATAGTTTACTCATTTTAATTATATGTATGGCTACTAACTCTTTACTAAATATTGTTTTACGATTAAAATTAATCAAACTAACATATTTTAAAGCTTTTTTCTACTTTTAAAAAATTTTATATCGTCTTTTTTGAATATTGTCTATTGTTTTACCAAATACATAAATATCCATGAGTTTAAAAAAATCTTTTCCGAAATCAAACGTTGCTTTATGTTTAAATTTCGTATTTCTATCAATATATGGTTTCAACCAAGCACTTTAATTAAATTGTATTATAAAATAAATGTTTTTAGTACTAATACATGCTGTCAAGCTTGTTTTAATGTTCTATAGTAACATATTCGTTCTTTTTTATCCTCTTAACTAGCTTTTTATTTTTTTGATCCTTTATACTTTATATTTTTGTTTAACTCATGTTAATTTTTAGATGATTCCCAATGTTGTAATGTTTTATGCATAGGATAAAATTAATAATCATTATGTGAATTATGAAATTTTTAAGGATATTCTAAATTAACTTTAAGTGTATATCTAATATTACAATAATATCTTATGTAGTAATATTTTTAAATAAATCAATATTTTTGTCTTTTTTCACCAGTAAAACCCATTACGAGGTAATTTAAATAACAAAGCATCATCATATAAATCATTAGCATCAACAGAAGCTAGATACAATGATTTTTTAGTGAAATTATAATTACTTATAATTTTTTTATTAGCTCTAACAACTCTGTTTATTGTTCCAGATAAACCTCTTCCTATTCGTTCTTGAAGCAATAAAAGCATATATATCTGTTAAAAGTTCAATTTCAACTCAAGTCATTTTTATCATAGCACTCCAAGAAAATCCAGAAGTTGTGATATATTGTGCAGGATCTAATTCCTTATGATGTGAAGATAACTCTCTGAAAGATTTGAAGCAATCAGCATATATTATAACATCACATGTTGAATACATTTCCATATAATCTTTGAATATATATTCATTATAAGCTTTATTCCTTAGATGATTTTATAGATTATGGCCTCTTGTATAATCCTCTCCTGAACATTTTTTATCTTTCAAGTTATTATAAAAATTCTCGTAACTAAGATATTTATTATGTTAAAGTATATTTAAAAAGCCTACAACTGAAAACGGAAATACTCGTTTTTGCGTTAATTATTCTTAAATTTCATCTCGTTCATCTTTAGAATATTCTAGCAAATTTTTTAAATTCCTTATATTTCCATTTTTAATGCTAACCCATCACATGATGCAGGTAAAACTTTTAACGAACCTTTGAATGCAAATGTAATAATTGTATTAGGTATACGAACAGTTGTAGAATAATGTTTTTCCTCTGTTTGAGGTACAATTTCTAATTCATTACATACTTTTTTTTATCTATAGTATTTATCGACAATATATCATGCAGTTGTCTTACAAAAAACTTAAAATCATAATTTTTTTCATAATTAAAGAAGTTTAGTATATTTAAAGAGGTTCTAACATTTTGATTGCAAGAAGTATGAGCTGCACCTCTAGGAGAGAAAAAACTTTATTAAGTCACTGTTGCACAATTGCAATAGCCTTGCAGCTCAGTATACAAAACAACAATTTCCTATTATAATTTTAACATTTTCGTAACAGATAGGAAAAAAAAATATCCTAAACTCATAAATTTCAAGTATGTAAATGATGATTATAAATTTTTATTGATCCTTTCAGAGCGATCATTAAAATATCTTCCACTACTTTTAGCGGTAAGCAATATGATTTAGCCCACTTCTTAAAAAAATTTGTTATAGTAACACGTGCTCCAATATAAAGTCTTATGACTCGCATGCTACGCAGATCCCATTTTTTCGAGAAGTATTTAGCACAAGGTTCATAAATTCCTTTTTTCTCCTGGTCCACTTTCATCGCCTTTTCCTCGCTGTCACCAAATTCAAATCGAACTGTGGGATCTAAAATATATCCAACTTTAGTTGAAGAATTGTATGCCTAAATATCTATTCTCCTAGTAGATCCATTTTCAGCGACACAATGCACTTCCTGTTTAACCACAAAACCTCTGTCATCAAGAATTTTAGCAATGATTTCCCGAATAGCGTGATGACGACTGTTACTTATGAGTTCTCCCCGAATACAGGACCCTAAGACATGACCAAGGCTTTCTTTCTCAGCACCGCAATGTCGGCACTGGATTCCATCTAGGCTCCTTCCAGGAATTACTCTGATACTAGTAACATTCGCATTTATCTTTAGAGTAGTCACCCATTCCGATGTTGTCATCCCCATTTTATTTATCAGCATTTTATTCCCCCCTGGGTTGTCTTTGAACTGACATACCATTGCACCACGTAACTTCATAACAGACCAGGATGTAAATTCCTTTTTGCGAAGTTTTTTGCGCATTTGTTTAGTAATTTTACTTTCCACTTCCGGGTCGTTCAACTCCAATAACCCTTCATCTGTGAAATTTAGGGCCTTTTCACATTGATTCAACTCTTTTGATATATCCTTTGCATATGGAACATAAATATCATTTGAACTTAGTAAAACCAAGCATAAGTTATAATGCTGCAAAAACGCCTCCCATTCAGCTTTTGTTATAGAAAGCCCTCTTAAATTTTTGGACGTGTACAGCATTGCATTTGACGTATCAGTAGGAATCCCAAGAATTTCTTTCACGAAACTTCGAATTATTCGGTCCACATCCATTAAAAATGACTTTGACAATTTATGCAAGAGGGCCATTTGTAGTGGATAAATTAGTACAGGCCAAATGTACTCATTTATAATTGATATCTTTTGGTGAGATAATATAATACCAGTAATATGACAATGATCTTTTACATTGTAATTAACTTTATCATCAATAAACGCCTTCTGACAAAGATAACACACTGTACTATTACGAAATATTTTTTTAATAATATAAGATAATCTATTTAATTTAAATTTTTTTATTATTTCCTTAAATATTTCATCTATAATATAACCTTTCTCACAACAAGCTTCTATAAATTTATTAACTGTATCCTTTCCAGAACACCCTGTATATTTTTCAAATGTATTATAAATATTTGTTTGACTAGTTGTAGTAAAAGCATAAGCACATGCTTCATGTTTGATGTTGTTTTTACATTAAGTACTGCTTTTATCAATAAAATCTAATTTTTTCAATACAGATTCTAGATCAGCATAAAATACTACTGGTAACTTTATCATTTTCTCAAAATTCTTAAATTCTAAATTATTAGCTTTACCAACATTTTCAGGCATTTTACAGATTGCTCTACAACTTTTAAAATAATTATCACATGTTAAATAACGTACTTTAATTGCTTTTTCATTATGAGTTTGATAAAAAAATCTATCACAAATAAAAATGTGTTCTGTGTGTTTTGTAAGTTGATTTCTTGATAATTTTGATACATTTTCAATATAAACATAATGATAGTTAGTTTTTTATCATCTTCATTGCCTATTTAAAGCAAGTGAACATGTTTTTTTTCTATTTTCTTGAAATCAGGTAGCCTTATTATTAGTATTATTACCTTCTAGAATATAAACCTAATTCGTTATATCGTTTTGCAATCTAAACTTTTTTATACCATCTAGAGTTACATGAAATTCTATTTCAGCAAAATCAAAATCATTATTCGAATCAGAATTATCATATTGAAAATCCTTTCTGGATGTGATTTTTTTACATTCTGATGTTAATGATATAACATACAAAATTTAAAACATTTATAATCTTTATTTTTAATATTAATACATGCCTTTTTTCTTAGATATTCACTCTGGTAATTCTTTATAAGATAATTCTTTCAAAGGTTTATATTCTTTTGAAATCATTTTAATTGATCTTGTCAAGGTGATATTGGGCTCCAATATTGTCTTTCTTCCTAATATTTTTTCGAAATTTAATGAAACATTCAGCAATGCCTGTATTTATATCTTCTTTTTTAATATTGTTTGATTATTGGATGAATAGGTCATATCTTGATATGCATTTTCCACTGTTAAAGGTATAAATTTAATTGTAATTGTAATTTTATTTTTTTTAATAGATTTTCTTAAATCATATTAAAAATTCTATTTAATACATATGCATTATCTATTCCTATCATTTTTGTTTCATTTTTAAAATCTAACCTCAATGTCAAAAATGCACCTATTATAGTTTTTCAGTATTGATTCATTATTTTTAAATAGAATATCATACTTTAATTTGTTATTTGTTATTTCACCTTGATGTTATTTAGATGTATTATGATTATTACAATATTTTCTAAAATAATAATTATTACAATCTATACAATATTTTGTTTCTTTTTTAATGAAAACCTGACTTTTTTTAAATTTTAAATATGGGTTTTAATGAATGTTTAATAATATCTACTACTGCAACCTCACATATTTTGCATTTAAGTTTAGCAAAGCCTCTTGCTATTATATTTACATGTGCTTTAGATTTAAGATGATGAATCCATTTTTGTTTTTGATATTTGCTTTTCACAAGATTTACTTTTTTTTTGTTCACTTATTTTATTATAATTATTTTTTAGCAAATAAAACTAGCCAACCATATAAATTCAATGCAAGGCAAAGCCCCTTGAGAACTGGGGTCCGTTAGTTATTTAGTTTGTACAGAATTTTGTTAGGCTTTAGCTACTGTCTTTTCATAAAATATTACTACGTAAACTTTATTTATACACTGATTTTAAAACAGTGTAAAATCAAGTAAAACAGTTAATATTCCCTAGTAATAGAGGTTTTTATAACCATTTACAAAGTCAAAGTTTAAGTCGTAGTTGTTTCTTTTTAATTAATTATGCTAAATCTATATAAAATCCAAAAATGATAATTAATCAAGGAAAATTGTGTAAAATCTTCTGATTTTTCTTTAAAAATAGTTAAAAATCATTTAAATATGTCGCTTTTTAATATAGAAGGTCGTAGGTCGTAGCTGTCCCAGAACATACATTTCTTTACTACTTAAGGGAGTACCAGAAACTGACAGACTAGCTAGGTTTAGCAGTACGCTTGACGAGTGATCTGCAAATTGTTTTTATAACGATTAAGGCCTTACAAAAATTAAAAATTTAAAAGATGCTTTTGTAGAGGCTTTTTTAGTAGCTGAAAACACCCGACTAGACCGTATGCAGAATCGAGTACTGCAACCAGTTGAGATGGTCAATAAGTACATCACCCAAGATAAAAAGTTAATAGCAGCAGCCATTACAGACCCAACGGAAGCTGACTACATCAGAGAGATTAAAATAAGTTGTACTGAAAACGAGCTATTTAAATTTAGCTGGGCACCAGTCAAACCAACAACACTAAACGATTTAACTGCTATACTTGTCGAAAAGGAGCAAACAGACATGGGTCAAGTTGACAACCAGGCAACGAAAAATGCCACAACAATCGTCTAGTTTTTAGCCCAGGTCGCCAATCTAAAAAGTCAAAATTCCAATACCTCCTACAATAAAAAGCGTGGAATAAAAAAGTTCCAAAGAATGACATCAACAAAAATACCCAAAAGGAGAAAGGATCTAAAAATTGGAAAAAATGCAATGGAAGAGGACGTATCGGAACAAAGAGCAGAGGCAGAGGCAACACAGAAAACAACCTCGTGATTTAATCGATTTTAATTGTTTTAGTTGTAAACGGCCTGGTCATTATAAAATAAATTGTCCAGACAAATCTTAACAATCAAGAGAAGGCAGAGAAGGCAAAAGCAGAGGCAAAAGCAGCTACAAAAGAGACCTTGATGAAGGCAGATACGAGGCCAAACAAGGAAAAGCCACCTATACCAGTAGGCCACCTCCTAAGTACCCAGGGAAACCAAAGGAGATCTACGTATATATTGTTACGACTCAAGAAAACAGTGCTCCATATGAAGATATTAAGTTTGAAAATAATTAATATCCTACGCTTCTAGACACCAAGGGTGGAATTTTCATAATATCTAGAAACATTTTGACCTATAAAAAAATTATAAATAATGGTTTAATTGAATTAAAAGGCTTTAATAGGGACTATGAAAAGGCAATGAGGAAAACGGAATTTTACTCTCAAATTAGAGGTACAATACTAATGATGGAAATGATTTTTGTCGAGCATATGAGAATATAATTTTATTAGGATATGATTTTTTTAATCATAATGAAGTTACTTTAGACTTTTTGAGACGCAGGGGGACGGCTAAGACTATTGGAACTTTCTATTATTACCATAATGATAATACGTTATCACACCCACCATTGTCAGCATTGAGGCGGTTACCACCAATAAGGCAAGCACCAGCACGAGACAATAGAAAATTAGTATGTATCTACAAAAATAATGCAGGTAAAGCATAGCGAATTAAAACTGAAGAAAAAGCTTTTAGAGATGAAGTGAGAAATAGACAATTACTAGAAATTCAACGGCTATTCACAGAGCGATAAAATCCAGAATTAAGAGGAAACGGGTATTTTTTCATGCTCCGACCAAAGTAATTATGAAACAACCCACCCAGCAGAAAACAAATTTTTTTAGAAGTACGCAGGTACCTTGCAATCAAGTAGATAGTGACGATGATGAAACGAAAAAGATCTATAAACACCGACAAAGGCAGGACTCTAGGGCATTCATGAATCGTACGCAAGAAAAAAAAGGCAGGCAAATCAACTAACTGAAAAGTAATGAAGAATTTGTCGTGAATTAAAAATTAAAATTAAAGAGGCAACACACTCAAATTTCAGTTAGAAAGATTAAAAGATAAAAGGGATGTCATGAGACACGAAACTGATTTTAAAGTATGTAAAAACGAAACTATGAAAGGTGTAGTAAAAATGAGACAGGTAAAAAATTTCCTTAATTTACTAAGCAAACCTACTCAATGGTTTGAGCTAGATGCAGTACTATACAACATAAGAAGGTATTTATGTGATGAACTGTAAAAAATATGTACTTTTGTGAATATAAAGACACGAAAAATGGGATATGATAACACCCCCACCATAAAATTTTAGGGTTAATATTATTTGAGACTTCGCATATTATCCTTTATTTTGCCAGGGGGCGATAAACCAATTAAGGCGGCAGCCACGGCTAATAGGCTAAAATGAATGCGAAATGATAAATTAATACATTTCGTAAGAAATATTTTAAAACACTAACATGGCGAAGGGTGCGATTTTTGTTCTAGACACAGACCTGGAGACTGGGTCTCAGCAATTATTGTGCAAGATTCGGAAGCACTCAAATAGATATCAACAACTGTACGAGCAGATGCTTTATTAAAAATTAAATTTAACAGCACAACACAGATGAAATCAAAGGACGAGACGCCATCAACGTCAGGACTAACCAGCATCTTTCTAACTAATTTATTTAGAAAGGCATCGGCACCTAAGGACAAATGAGAGAACTGAATCATGGCTATAGGGCTGAGCTTTAAAAAAGCAAACAACAGCAAGGTCCTAGCCATTGAGATACGCACCTATTCCGGAACGAGTAAATGTACCAACTGTAGTTTTTCCAGCCAGCCCAAGTACAACCTGAAATTTAAGTAAAAATGATAAGTATGATGGCTACCCTAATTACAAAGCAGAAAAGGCATCGCAGCTCCAGCAAAATACATTCAGAGACCGACAGCCAGAGGAAATAGGATCAATCAACCAGGCATGAATTGGAATTGAGAAAAGACTACTAAAAGAAAGTTCAAACTCACTTAACTCGGGAACGTCAGGCGTAATTTATAAACGAAAGCCAAAGGATGAAAATCAAAAATCACCATCTGGAGACGACACCGCCATGACTATCACGATTAAATAAGAATACCTCACCACAAGGTAGTGATTTATTTGATAATGAAGATGTGATGTCTAGGAAAGCAGAGACTATGGTAAATACAGCACAGTCAAACTATCAAGGATAGTCACTCGACAGATCAGTAATTTCGGACCAAGGACCAAATACTTGCAAGCAGAAAACTAAGAATGTTCTACCTTCAAAGAAACAAGTGGGGGCAGCGGCAGGTTTGACTGAAGTTTTGGTAGCACATAGTTTAGTACAGGCAGGAATACAGAAAATATTTTAACCAGAACAAAAAGATATTCTAGCACTTATAATTAATAATATTATTGTTATTTTTAATATCCAGAAAAAAGGCTTTTTTATAATTATGAACCTCGCAGTCCGAACTAAAATAGCTATAACGAACATGCTTCAGATTATTTATTAGACGATGACGAGGAATTACGATTACAGATAGTTCCCCAATGGTTGGCGGCAGCTATTTTAACGGCAAATAAGACCCATTAAAATGGAACTTTAGAACAGCGAGTGACAATGACAGGGCCAGTAAAAAATTCATTAGTTTGGAACCAGGGTAATAAATTAGGCACAATGACAGCAACAGATGGTGAAATAACATATTTAATTACAGTTGGGATTGCTGGATTTTTAAATATTATGTTTATTTTAATAAGGTCTTAGGATTTACGTATTCTATGGCAGTTGATAGCAGTACAGAAATAAAATGACTAATTACGCACATACTAAAGGCTCGAGCACAGACAAGAACTCGGGCATAGACGAATTAGGTACAGACAATGCAGAGCACCAAAATTTAATTACAAATTAAAATTTGGCAGTCTGTGGGACTTTCGAAAATTAATTAGAAAAAGCAGAGGACCTTATAAAAGAACTTAATCGTCGTGGGCGAGCAGCAACGGCAGGCGGGGTCAACAAAGTACCTAATAGCACCAAGGTCACTATTAAGGACACTGCAAGGAAGTACCTACTAATAAATATGTGAATAATGTTCATGATTTATTATTTTAAGTTTATTTTAATCCTTATCCATTTACTTTAAAAATACGTCTACTGAACTAGTGATACTAATAAAAAAAAATTATATCATAGCACTATGTAGAAACCTACAAAAATGAGTCGTCGAATCTGGGCACCTAAAAGGCGTTCGATTCAAAAGAAACAATATGTTGGTTGTATGTTATGATCGGCGATGTATATACTACTAATATTTTCTAATATTCTTATAAATATGATATGTATAACAGCTTATCTATGTTTGAACTTATGATATATAAAATGTATTTGTTTTTGGTTTGATTTTATATATTTTTGAGCATCTACGACTACGTTGTATATATAATAGATTTTAAGAGTATTTTGTTTAAAGTTTGAAAAGAAAAACCTAGTTGCCTACTTTATTTGTCATAAACGGCTGAGAGCTACACGTGAAGTAAGTGTGCTCATGTCGATTAATTCCTATCTAGACCTATCTATAGGTGACTATTTTATTGATATGTAAATACGTATACCTATGAAACAACATCAATTGAATCTAGTATGTTAAAAGAAATGGTGATTTCTGCAGGGTAATTGTGACTGAAAGTCTTTTCATGTGTGCATGTTATCAATTAGGCTAAAAACATGGCGACAATAGTAGTCGGTATGACCGAACCCATGACATCTCGAGCATACTAGAGGACGTTGAGGACAATTTGCTACGTGGTGTCCTCGCGTATGGCAACCTGAACATATGGTATAGAAATAATGATTCAACTGTGCTGGTGGCTTTTTTAAAAATCGACAATCCGGAGATATGTGACCTACTTTCCCACAGTTGTGACATGTATTGATTTTAGGTTCAAGATTTACTCTGCAGGTCAATTTCTTGTGGCCACGTTTATGACATTTATAACATTCGCTATTAAATTCTAGTGGCAATATCTCACGCTTTTGATTACGATTAAAACTACAATTTTCTTTTGTATGGCCTCGTTTTATTTTTCTATTGACTGTACCAATTGTCGTTGGCTTAGCTAAGCCCATAAGTGCTGTTGTGGCTTTTATGAAAGTTTTGCAATTGATATTTAGATTTTTGTACGTTTGTTGTATTACTTAATGCGTATGTTCTATCAGTTGTCGACTACTGTTCTATTATATGGGGATCTAGGTCTGATACTGAGCTGCAATCCTAGCAAAACAAACTTAGTCGAGCTATTGTTTGTTTTTGCACTATTAGACATAACAACATAAATCAGAGTGATTTATTGGAAATGTGTAATGTTTTGTTAGTTTCTGAGCAAATTAAGTATTATTCCTTACTTTTTGTTTTAAAAACATTAAAATACAGATCTAATATTATTTAATTAAAAACTTATTTGTGCTCAAGAAGTCAGTGAGGCAAACGAGATCAGCAAATAAATGCTTGCTTGATTGCTTACGCTTTAATACTGAATTGTATAGAGAATCGCCACTTTATCGTTTCACTGATGAGTGGAATAATATTTCAGAGGACATCAAAGGGTGTGTGTCACTTGAAAGTGGTGAATATGAATTGTATGATATTGGTCCATTCAGAAACATTCTAATAGAGTACTTAGTAGCAAACAGGAAAATTAATGTATACAGCCCCTATATTCCGCCATAGTGTTTGTACTATATTTCCTGTATTGTTTTATGATTTAACTTGGAATTAACTGAATTTATGTAATGTATGTATTATTTATATTGTGTATGTATGTGCTAGTGTCAAGTAGTGTCCGTGATTTAATAACAGTATATGTATACTAAATTGCCTGACACTTTAATAAATCAAACTCAAACTCAAACTCATGTAATGTATTTTGTTGTATTTTTTCGTTCAAATCGATACATAATTTAGTCTTGTAGTTGTCGCTAAGTTAGAGCAGGCATATGACGTTGGGTACGTTCAAAAAGATTTCCACGCCACCAAACTACTGCATCTTTCTCTAAACATGCCGGAAATAGTCGTCGTCGAGTTGCTTTGTCCCAGTTATGATAATCTGCTGTTGTATTGAATGATTAAAGATATTTTCGTAAATCAGATATCTCATTGCCTGAAAAATACTCTTTAATACTAACATTAAAGTCACCATATGATGGACGTTGAATAATAAGTAGTCGCTCGATAATATGTTCGTATATTATGTCACGGCTTTGCTGTGCATGGTATACGTCATTCATTGTCACTAAAAGATTTTAAATGCCTAACGCCAGATTATTTATATGTGTATCAGTTGAAGTAGGGGGTTTTAATTGAGTGTTATCTATACCATGACAGGGTATTTGATGCTCTGAACTCAATTGATGCTTAGATTGATTTTGTGAATGAATCTGATATAATATGGAATTTGTATATTCTGTATAGCCATAGAATGAGTGGGTTCTTCACCTCAACGTTTGTAATGATCAGAAAAACAAGTAAAACGCGGTCGCAAATGTTTAATTCTGTCGAGACATTTACGATACTTTAGTTAAAGGAGGTCAATCATGATGGGTTTAAAGTTGGCTATGTTGAAAAATTTGAAGCCGTTGATTATTTTATTTTTTTGGATTGATGCGGGTCACATGAGGAGAGTTCTATGAACCAAACATATTTTGTAATGTCGTATTACTTATTGTTAGTATAATGCAATTACTTGTAATAGATTAATTATAAATAAAAGATTTGTGATAATATATTCAACTTTTTATCATAAGAAATGCTATTATAACTATAACTATATTGACTAGTGGTTTAACTATATCCTACTTAATGTCTTGCCTGAAAGTATATTTTGTCTTATATCATAAACTAAATAATTGCAACTTTTACAACTTGTCGCTTATCAGCTTGGATGTATGAAACATAACGTGATGCTAATTCTAGTTTCCTGAGCTCATTTGCTTTATGCTATAGCTAAATCTCGTGATCCCTATCTAACTTACCCCGAAAGTTACATTATGATGATATTTTAACCAAAACTCTGTTTTTCATAAACGTCTTTGAAATTACGTCTCACGAATGATACTCGCTAAAATGAATCTAATTAACGCACATTTTATACATCAAATTACTCGTTACAATGACTTTATCGTAATTAGTAAGGCACCAAAATCAATTCTTTTTACGGTACTGGAGTTTAGAATTGTCATGCAACTTTATATTCGTCCCTGTTATTATATGTTGACGTGAGTATTCATCAACATGGTAATAGAAAAATGTACACTAGACATTCTAAGTTTTTTGTTTGTGGAGGTATCAGACATGACTAAAATGGACAAAAACATTTATCATGCCAAAGAAAGGCGTATAAGTATAAACGTATTACGTCTGCAAAAAGTGTAACCATCTGTATGTACCAATATCAACCAGAAAAGGGACTTTTTAGTTTTTATAACACTTCAGTGTCCAACCAATATGCATATCCTTTTTTAAAGTACGCAGACACAAAATAGAACTAGTATTTTGAGTTCTCGTTAATGAAAAATGCACGCGACTTCATACGGGACATTACATAAGATTAAAGAGAATAACACCATACTTTAGCTTGTACAATTTTCTACTCTTTGTAATGAGCCGAAGATAAAAAAGGTATTTAAGTAGTAAAATTACAAATATAAAATGAAACGTCTATCAAAAGTGTGTCCACCAGGGTTGCCGGTAATAGCCAGGATAGGGACTTTTGTTTTCAAAAAAACCTCAATTTGTATCCAACTGCTTAACTCAGAATTTTACGTAGGAAAAAATAAAAACACAAAAGCCTGCGAGGCAAAATAATGTAAAAAATAATTAAATCAGAAATCTTCAAACCTTAAGTATAGCACTAGACCATTTTCCCTAATTTTTAACGGTTTACTAAATGAGGTGATACATGAAAGGCTTATCTGGCAAAATAACCATATATTTAATCACCTCAGTTCTTTAAAAAAATTATTATTGGACATGTATTAAAATTATTGAAGGACTGCAGTAAAACAAGAATTATATTTATATGAAAGTGTGCGAACGGAAACATAAATTAGAAAAAGTTAGGTTAGTTTTGCTCATGGCGTAGTTACAACTAGAAGCATAAATCTATATATATATGTTTTTGTTAACTTAAATGTACGTTTTATTTTTGTTGTTTGTTTTTGCTTTTGTTTTGGTGTTCGTTGTGTCTCTTTAAATTGTTTTTTTAAGCTCATACAATTAACCTAAAAAACTTTTCACCTCAAGTAGACATTAGCTAATAATTATAGAATTTCGACTTTTCAACAGTGTAGCCCAGTTGGCGAACGTACAAGCTCAAAAGTTTAAAAATAGGAAAAAAAAATCTATGTAAAAGAAGAATAACCTATTATCACAGTTTGAAATTAATATCGTGAAGTATATAAAAAATTATTAAAATTAAAACCATAGACTACACGTTAAAGATAGTTTTAGTCGTAGTCTATATAAAAGAAAATATAAATACTACAAACAAAACAATAAACTAACAGAAATAAAATCAAGAATTAGATTTAAAAATTTTAACTAGTATAGGAACGTAAGTAAGCACAAATTAAATTTCATCCTGGTAGATATAGACAGATTGTTTTAAATTGGAATATTACCAGAAGGTTATGATAGAATTAGGTGGTATATAATAAATTTCAAGCAAGCTCAAAGCTTGGCAAACATTTTAAATTTCATTAAACCAATAAATAATAATCAAATAAAGTAATTTGAGTATAATTTGACCATAATGGTTATTATTTGAAAACAAAAAAGAGTTGATAGGAACGCAATATTTAAACACATAATACTATGTTAAAAAGTTTTCGTTGTTTGAAAAAACAATTATTATCACATATTATTCATCAACAAATATTGGTCTTAAAATAAAATACAGAACAAAAAAAAGACAAAATCATATTCTGATACGTTAAATCAAATTTAATTTGGGAACGGAGTAATTACGTGTTTTTTGAACGTAAACGCTCTGCCACCTTGTTAACCTCTACTTTTCCACACCCAGGACGAGAGTGGGATAGTAGGGGAGAATCTAAAGGGAATAGCATGAGTGCAGTTGAAGGATATAATACGCAGAACGGAGTGAAAGCGGTTCTAGTAATACTGTGACCTTCATAAGAGGAAGTTCCATTTTTGTCTGTTTTGTATTCCTACCAAAGGATTAAAGAGTAGAATAGTAGACTTACATTGTGAGTGGTGGTCTCGTTTCCTTTGGTGTTGTCGTGGATAGTGATACGCGTGGAGGTGCCGCGAGCAACTATAAGAAGTTTAAGAGGATCTTCTGAAATGTCAAGGAAATCTCGCCTGTGCGGTTTTTGACCAGAGAAAATTTAGAGGATCTTCTAAAATGTTGAGAAAATCTCGCATGGATGGATGATCACGGAGACTGGGTAACTCTAATTTCTATATTTGTCAGGAGTAAAATAGTAAATAAATAGATCGAAGGAGAGTACTACGTGTTAAAAAATAACATAGATAAATAAACTTTAATGCAAATAGAAAGTTTTTAATAATTGACGTGAAATAAAAGTAAACTTTGAATAAGAGAATAAGTAATAGAAGGAAAACCCTTGTATTAAATACAGAAAACAAATCAGTAGTGAAGTCCAGCAAGAACAGCTGACTTCAACATCAACTACAGAATTCAGAATTACCCTGAACTTAAATCAAGACTGAACTGAAAAGTAACACTGCGTTATCAACCAACACTGGTTGCTCAACTAACTCTAGTTCTTCGACTAACACTAGTTGCTTACTGGCTATTGACATGGTATTTTTATAACCTAAGTTTCAATGGTCTTTGGTTTTTCCTCTTCTCTTCATTTCGTTCGTACTTCTTAATTTTGCATTATTAACTAGGACAATCTAATATTATTTAATAATTGAAAGAGGAGGGCGGAAATCAGTTCAAACACTCATCTCCCACATGATGATGTGAGTGAGACACGACTCACGCATCTTCCAACTTCCTATAATTATAGTTTTAATCATAAATGAAACATCTACTTGGAGTATTCGTGGATACCGTATGTGGATCAATTATGAATGATGTTTATTTGCCCAGAGTAGTTTTAACTGGTTTTTTTCTCATAATTCTTAGATTTTGCACGTTCTCTTGTACCATGTGATTCATTATGAGTGCAAAACTAGGACACGGCCTATTTCAATACTTTGCATGTATTACTTATAAGTTATATATATTCTGAAGAACCATCTGAATTTACACTGTAACACTTATACTCACCGCGCAGAACTTTAAAATACGGTATGTACAAGCACATTCTCGTTTGTTTACACGCACTTATTGTTTTTTATGAAAATCACTTCCATGAATTTTGACATGGGTCCATTCAACTGGTAATTGTTGATAACTGGTTGGTCCGATCACCCTTAAAAACAATAGGGCACCTGTTGCGCGCATTTGTGAGAGTTTTAAAGTAGTCTAAAAGTAATCACTTGAAAACTGTGATCTGTAGAGCACGGCCAACAAACAGACAGACGGACAGGCAGACAGACAAAACCGTTTCAATAGATGCTTAGCATCTAAAAGCAAAAGATTTACGGGTTTTCCAATTATGCTTTTGTAAAAATTATGTTAAAATTCTAAAATAATTTGCACTTTACTGTGCTATTTAAGACAAAAGGACAAAGATCAAGTGCAATTTTAAATGCAATTATTTGCATGAATCTACACGCATAAGCTGACAAGCATACTATTCTATGCACATAAACAACGAATGAATGTTTTATGCAGGACTTTAAAAAAATTAGAAATACAATTTTGTACTAAAACTTTGTTCACAATAAATTAAACAAACAATCCAAAATGCAAAACGTGTCATTCATACACAGAGGTAAAGGTTTAACACATAAAAAGTGTTTTAAATAAGCATGTTCCTAAATAAAATGTATTATTCTGGTACACAATTATTTTGTCTTGATGTAACTTCCATAGTTTTTCATTTACAAAAAAGTGACTTTTTTGAATCCTGAAAAACTATCCTACAAGAAAAACTTAAGATTTTAAAATTTGAAGTATTGTTGATTTTCTAAAATCTATGTGCGACATAAATTAAACAAATTTTTTGATAGTTGCATCACTTGGTAAAAGCCAAATGAGGTTCTTTTTATGAAATAGGTTATAAAAGTAAGTAAGTTGTACATTTCGATAAAGCGGTCATAGGGACGTCATAGGGTCAAAGAAATGAGAAAATTTCGATGACATCATTTATGACGACCCATACGTGTTTTATTACCAAGAGTCACAACGGAGTCATTATCTATTCTTTATAGCGTTATTTAATATTTTCGCGAGATGAAAAATTGAAATTTTCTTATAGGATTTAGCATGCAAATTAAATACGCCAACAGGGTGCCCTATGGTTGTTTTTTCGCACATGACCTATGACCTCGATACACGTGGCCTGCAAAAATATGATTTGTAGTGCGTTTGCTCACTATCATAGGTCTATCTAACGCACACAATCTTCAGTTAAAAATCGGCGCACATGTGTTGACCTATCCTTGTTAGTAATAAAATGGTAGACACTATTTACATTTTTACAAATTGTACAGATTTTACGATTATTAAATTTTTTCAGAAAAATTCATGCATGATAGATAATTACTTTCTAGCCTGAGCTGCAATAAAATGCGAGTATAATCTATAAGTAGCAATAAAAGCAGATACTTGCAGCTTGCATTTGAAGTCCTAATATATCTGTAATCAGGGAGATACTTTGAGTTATATATTCTGGCTATATCTTCCTGAATACTTTAATTTTTGATACTTTTGCAAATACCTTCCATGTCTGCAGCCAGCACTGCCAGACATTGAGAATTCCACACAAGAAAGTAGCCTGCCTGGTCTACGGTAATCTTAATATTTAAAGCGCAGTTATATTCTAAACATTTGAAGCATAATTTACTTGATGCAAAGTCTGTTATAAAAAGTTCTTAGAAGCCTCTTCGCGGGCAGTTGCAAGACGCAGAACTACAGTTTCAAAGTAATTGTTTTGACATGACAACTCAGTTTTGCTCTGCTCGTTTCACATCTTACGCAATACCCCAATAAAAGGCGCAGTAGCCAAATAAGCGTTTTCAAAAACTGGTTCAGCACTGGCATCTACAGCATTATAATACCTTAAAAACCAGGTATGTGCAGCATACAGTAAACACAAAACACACAAAGCATCAAATAATTTCATTTTTGCTTTCCATGACCTTAATTTTGAGTTTTTAAATATATCAACGACAGACCCAATTGCACATCTAACTTTACCACACATTTAAGTAACTGTGTTATCAAAAAGTCCAGAAATGCTGAAAAGCACATCAAAATAGGTGTGTGAGCCAACAACCTCAATAGGGTCACCATTTACGTACCATCTTAGGCACCATATTATTTTTAAACACTGATTTACAAAATGTAAGAATTTCGAATAAAATATAGTAGTAGCGATTTTAAAATTCATTGCATATTTAATTTGGTCCTGCAGCTGTGCCATACTTAAGGTAATCAAGACCAGTAATAGGTTCACCCATTGTAAATAGAGCAGCAAGCTCTTCAACATAAAAACAAAACGATTTAACACTGCATGATTCTCCTTATGGCAAAATAATTGAATAAAATTCATTCCAAACATCTAACAAGGGGGTTTTTAGATCAAGTCAATCATTTTAAAATTAACACTAATAATTATTTATCATTGACGGTGTGCTTTCCTTGTAAGTAAATAAATAGGGATTTTATACTAGCAATGTTGTCATCAGTGTGTTCACTGTCGAAACCACACTCCGAATCTGAGCCAGAAACAAATTTAGTGGAGTTAGCTTTATTCTGTTAGCCTTTTAATTTAGAGACTGCCATTGTGACTTAATGGGTTTTGAGCGTTTGTAAAAATATTCATAGGCTTATTTGGCCAGTTTTCAAACCGGTTTTGACCTAGGTCACCGAGCCAGATCCTGAGCCATCCCCAAGCCACTCCTTTTACCGTAAGACGCAGGATATTGCCCCTAACACGTGACAGAGTGGGGCTACGGCTCCAAATCGTAAACGTCACAGGACCCGTGCCCGGTGGAGAGCTGGTTGCAGAGCCGGAGCCAAGAAAGTGTACGACATTGACACTGTGACGCATGCGTCACGATAATTACATCGACACTGTGACGCATGCGTCACGATAATTACATCGACACTAAAACGCATCGACACTGCTGCGATTTATTGATAAATACTTTTAAAAAAACTGTCATGCAGTTTAAACGTAAAAAGTTATGATAAAAGCCGCCAATGGCACCAATAATACTAAGATGCAAATCCCTTTATCGCTCTTAAATATCCAACAAGATTAAAGTTAATTAAATAACAACATAACAGAATTTATTAAATTTACTTTTAAAGATATTTACAATATGTACAATATAATTCAACATCTATACTTTAACTTTATAATGATTAAAAGGAAGGTTGTTGTTTATATCATCACTATCTGGATATACTCAATTTACATCAAGTGCATGAAATGCAATTTTGTCAACATTGATTTAGTACAACCGATGATCAGAAGATCATGTGAATTTTCTAATTTTAATTACTACTTTATTATACAATACCACATCCTTTATCTCTTGATGAGGACATTTGAGGTAGTTTTAGAAGTACCTTCACATTTGATATCCTAGGTATCATCATAATACAATAACAACTATTGTTTAGCTTTGAAAATAACTGCTTCTTTAATACTTAGACTTTTTATTTTCTACAACCCCCGCTCTCCTGCAGCATGAGTGTGAAGGTTGGAAATGTTTAAATATTCAACAAATACATCGTGAGTTGCAGGAATTTTACTAAAGTCAAATATCTCATTATTTTTGACGGGCTTGTCTAGCAAATCATTCTCACTGTCATCGTAATTTAGAATTGTGCTGTCAGTATCTACATATACGCAGATTAGTTTCTCCCCAAAGATTGCTTTTAACCCTTAATAAAATCTTGTGTAATATTTATTTTACCTATTTTCAAACATGTAATACCAGCAATCGTAATACAATTAAGTTCCACAGTTTAAGGTTTAAAATAAATCATTGTGAGGGAAAGACTTAATTCTTTAAATTCTTTAAATAAAGAAGAGTAAATTAGTTTAGTTGTTTTAACGCGAGATGTCAAAAATACAATTTTAAGCCTACTAAAGGTATTTTGCAAGGTGTTTTTTAGTGCTTATGGTACTTCTTGAGTCATATTATGAACCAAGTGTGGATATTTGAGTGAAACTCGAAAAATAGTTTTTTTTATCTGGCTCGAGATCTGGATTTGACCTATTAGTATTACTCAAATCGTTACTATCAATATATTCAAAACTCCCTTGAGATTATTTTTTGCATAGTGAATCAGAGTTAAAAACATTCAAATAAAAATACGCAATTTGGCTACGTTTTACTTTTTGAATATAATTTGGCATGCGCTCGTTATTTGCAGTTACTACATTTGAAGCTCCATATGATATTCCTCCTCGTATACCATCCTGCACCATTTTCAGCATACGATTATTTTTAATATAATCAACCTCTATGCTCGGTGATTTTAGCAAACACTGCCAGCTATACGACGAAATTGTCGGACAGTTAGTTGGATCAAAGTTATAGGTTTGCATTCTCTCTATCCTAAAATTTTCCAGTACAACTGCTAATAAAACCTCATTTAACATATTGTCAAGACGTAAATAACTTTTAAAATTAGTAATATTGAACGTTTTACACGTTTCTATCCCAGAATTTCAATCATCATCTGAAATTGTTGTATTTAGTAATTTATTATTAAAATTCTGTCTGCTGGGCATAACAACATTATCACCTCATACTTCTGGTCTAGTCAAAACTTTGTATGGAAAATAAATATTTTTTAGTAGCAATTTTCTAGATTCTGCAGTTAATTTACCATTTAAATTAAGTACCATTCTACTGAATCATTGATCCATTAAGTATAAGTACTCATTGTTTTCTTTTTGAAAGTTTAGTGACATCTTAAGGTTTAAATAGTTTAGAATTACAGCATTCAGTAATTAAATATAGGTCAAACCGAGAACTATTGTAGGCAAGAAAAGACAATTCAAATTTATATTTAATCTTTAGATTGCAGTAGCTGCAAAAAGTACCAATTTTTAAATATTCTCTTGTCTGATGTTTATGATGCCAGGTTTGTTTATAGCTTATTTTATCAAACTCTCGATGACACAAGGAGAATTCAGTAGCAATTTCAAATTCTAAAACATCTTTCTCACGGCGACATGCTAAATTATTTGTCTTTTGTATATCTGATATTAAACGTTTAGAGCATGCGAACGCTCTAATAAAAAAATGTTCAATACCTTTTTCTCCATCGTAATATTCCGCCGCTATTACAAACAAACTTACTTTAACGTTTCTTATGACAAAAATTGCATAACTAGCAGAAAGAAATTCATTTTCTAATATAACTGACATTCATTACTTTATATTTATGGAAAAAGAAAACGTTTAAATATCGTAATAGAGACAATTAAGGAAAGAAAGTGTCATTATTAACGTACTAAGCGAGCCCACGTAGCTCAGTGCTTACTGCTTTGATGTCTATAAACCTGCTGTTTAAGCAAATGCTCGCTTCAGGTCTTGAGATCGAGACCAGCGGCGGTGGCAAGTTTTCCCACTGGGTTTTCCTTGTCCACAAGGCAGTGAAGGGCTCAGCGGCTCCAAACGTCAATGTAAAATGAAGTTTACCATAGAAGTAGGCCCGACTAATGTTGGAAAGACAAAAACCTGTGTGATGGCACAGTGCAAGAGGTGAATTCGAGGTCGGGCACCCTGTAAGAACTGCGGTTAAATCAGGGCAACCTTGAATTTATTTTTTATTTTATTTATTAACGTACTTTACTTTAAACGTGTTTATTTTGGAAAAATTATAGTCCTAACCTTTTAGTTTAACGCAACTTTGAGTATAGATTTGGAATTTTTCTTCATTTTTAAAACTCAAAAGACACTTGGGACAATAAATTCTTTTATTTTTAGATTTTTCAATAAACTTGCTTATATCAGTTATGAAAACAAAGTGATGGTCAGTTAGTTTGTTGGTTGTATGATTTAACAAAAATGAGTTAACTACTTTAGAAGTTGATTGAAACCTTTTTATAAGAGGTATGGTTTCATCTTTATGGGTTAAGATATTGATGGCTATGTTCTAATTTTCTTCGAAGAGTGAAATATCACTGGTATCGTTGACAGCCTTGCTAATTCCATTAAAATCAAAATGGTTTAAATACTTTTTCCATTTACTTGCTCTTCAAAGATGGCTAGAATCCTTGGTTAAATGATCTTCCAAAATATACCTGCAGCTATACAATAATAAAAGCATTCTTCTTTAGTATCAATGTTAAGCTTTTCGTTTACATTTTTTAATTATTAAAAAAAGTCAATTTTACCTTTACCTTTTACGGTATTTAATTAAAAAAATTCGCCTAACAGGAATTATAGCGATAAATTTTGTTTACATACCATCCAGATCCTCACTCAGTAAATTCCTGGACCTGTTCCAGAATGTCGGATGTTGCATTTAACAACACTTTTTTAATTCCGATGGTATCGTACAACGTTAAATAATCTGAATACATGTATCGATCATCTTTTTTGTATTTTCAAATAGTCTGTTCATTTTTATCTAGGTAGCTAGTTTTTTTCCCCTAAAGTATGTGCATGCACACTTGCAACTTACAACCGCCTTGCCTAGCCGCATTAAGCTGCGTTATAGGCTTTGTTGAATCACTTTTATTTATAATTATAAGTGATTGAATTTTTACTCTTCGGCAGAAGCTTAAATGTACGACACGGTTGCACCGCGTTTGCTTTTTGTTTTTTGCTTAAGAATTGACAAGTGAAGTTTTGAACGCCCTTCTCCGTCTGCATGACCCCCACTTTAACCTGTTCTTGTACACTGATGAAGAGAAATATAGTGCGAGAAATACTCGCAATCTTCGCATTGATGTATTGTTTTAACGTGACTCTTATACTCCAAATGAGTTTAGGTAAATAACAAACATCTTTCTATGCAACACCACAAATACAAAAAAGTATTCAAATGTATGACATTAAAATTATAATCGTAATTATATTTGTATATCCTAATTAAGCTAATTAATTTTTAAATTTGTCGTTGCTTAATGTGGTTCCGCCGCTTCCTGTCAGCTGAGGTGTGGAAAAGAATATTGTTTCTTCTGTTATTAGTAAGAGGCTTGCAGCACTTGTTGATGGACGATTTTGAACATTCATTTTAAGTTAAATTTAATCGCGTTTGATATTAAATATATTATTAAACTTGAAAAAAAGTTGAAGTTCCTTTGAAGTTAGAAATGCCTGTATTATTTCTGAGCAATTGAAACGCAACTTAGTATAAATACCTAATTCCTTAAGGTTTTATTGGTTGAGATAAGTTGTACTGTTCAATGACGTTGCTTGTAGATAACCAGGTTTTGAAAATTAAACGTTCGAACTCCTAAGCAACTAAATATTATAAATACTTGATTGTAATGCAGGAACAGGTATCAGTGAAAAGTTGTATTAAGTTTAAGAATCATTAACGTTCAGCCAAGTACATAGCATAAAGCTGGGTAGTTTATCACCATGAAAAGTTACATCTCTAATTCACTTGCTACATTTAATGTCTGTGATTGTACGTCCTGCATAGCAAAATCGTGAAAAGTCTGCCGCTGTTGCAACAATTGCACACTATCATTTGCTGCCTGGCTTTTGTTATTTGATCCTAACCAGTTTCAACTGCTGAGCAAACTAGCTGGTAAAAAAGTGAAGTGTATTTTTTAACATCAAACAATCACGTGTTTGGGAGTTCTTGCAAGCACAGCAGTGTTGCACATTTAAATTCAAAATATTGCAATTGTGACGAATTTGTTAGATGCGCAACTCTATTTTTTGAGAACAATAAAGCATTTTATGAGACGTTTGTGAAATGCAACCCTAATAAAGCAGTTAGAAGAAGTTGATTCATCCCGAAAAATTTAATTCTATTTAAATAGTGAATAGCGTAAATTACAAACTCAGTTTAATGTGGCAACGCTAAACAGTATTTCAGATCCCGATCTAAGACTATTAAACAAACATGTTTAATAAATAGGTTTGAGACCAAAGCTTCTATCTAGATGTAAATCCTACAGTGCCTTTTTGTCAACTAAATGCTACCCAAAACAAGATTGTACCACAGTAATAACTAGCTTGGAGATAGGTATTGATAGTGGTAATTACGTTCGATTCCGTAAGATCATCACAAGCAATAGTGGTGTAGGCAAAACCAGTGCACTAGAACATTTAAAGTTAACGTTGCAAGAACATCGTAAAAAAATTCAAACTTTCAATATCAAGTTCTAAGTTTAACTGGATTGGCAGCTTTTAATGCAGGTGGCCAGACTATTCATTTATTGTACACGTTTATATTAGGTACCATTCATTTTAATATTAACAAACGACTTGAAATTGATAAGGAGATCAGCAAGTACTATAAAATCCATTGATTGGTAATTGAAGTATTTACAGTTTCAGGATTGAAGTTTTTCGACTTGCTTGACCGGTTTATCCGCAAGAAACCAACTAAGTAATGAATATTTGTTTTTAAATATTCACTCAATTTTTGTTCGGGATCCTAGCCAACTTGTTCTAGTATTAGATTATAGTCTGTTTAAACCTAATAGTATAACCCAAGACCCTCAAACTGTAATTTACAGTCTAGCCTAAAACCTTTAAAAATTGTTTGTTCAGTGCTTTACATAAATCATATCTACCGACAACAAAGAGAAAATAATGAGCAACTGAGATTTAAAGAATTTTTAACAAGAATCTGATATAACCAGATCAATCAAGACGATCTTGATTACATTCAAAAACGACATTACAAGTCCTTGACAAGTGGTAAAAAAACTAGTTTTGCAAATCATATTCATGTCTTTCAAGCTAACGTGAAACTTAACGCACATAACAGCAAAATGATTTGCAAGAATTTTTTATCTCTGATTAAATTTTTTATAGTGATGTACTATTTCAATTAGCTAGTGTAGCACCTGTTATCCTTCAAAATAATTTGGCAACTTCATTAAATTTATGTAATGGTAGCCGTGGAATTGTAGTTGATATCATATTTAACACAGGTAGGTACTTTTAAACCCAATTGAAAGAAAAACAACTAATTCCTTCAAGCGTTTTTTGTTTTATTTTTCACTTTCCAAATTACATTGGTACTGATGTATGGCGTACTGCACAAAGACATAGAGTTTTAATTTTTTTACAGCAATATCTAGTTGGTTGTAATCTTCACGAAAGCATAGCAGTAGACAAGTGCTATATTACAATTTACGGATTGACAATACATTGAGTACAAGACCTTGATCTAACGAAAATATCAATATGTCTGAGACGCAATGAAATGCTTTCTAGAATGGATTACGTCACATTTTTACAAGTCAAAAATGTCAACAACATTATGATTTTGGATAACCCTGATTTTCCTAATGACCGGCTCACAGATAAAAGATGTTGTGTGAAATTTGTTTAAATTGAAGAAAATTAGCTAGCTCTACTTGAAACACAATTCCTAAAACTGGTTAACATGCACCGTCCAAGAAGTATAAATAAAGAGATTGAATATTTCAAGTATCAAGACGACAACCAGATCTTGACAAAATTACAGGCTCCTAAATCTATGCAAAAGACACAAAAGCGTGCACGCAATATTAAACAGCAGACTTCGGCTTCAAAACTTACAAAATTATTAGTTTTAACCTGGTTTTGTAAATTTATTTTCAGGTAGCTCATTTTTTTACTAAGAATAAAAAGTCTAGTCTAAGCTAGTGAAATTTACAATTTTAACGATAATTTTCTATTTGTATTTGCAGTTTCAGATAAACATGGCCAAACGATCATCAAAGAGAATCAACGTGTCTCTAGTATCACTTGCTGAAATTAAATAAGTAAAATATCTGGTTTTTAAAGTGATGGACCTTGCAAAGCAGCCTACATTAGCCGGACCACTTGCTTTTGTTCTTGCTTACTGCGGGAAAGACTTTATTCCAACCTCAATGATTGAGAATTTTGTTTGCTCTTTAAAAGATTGCAAACTGAAAAAACTTTTGTACCAAAGCATAGCTGCAATGGCACAACAAAAACTCATTAGCTTTAATAAAGCTTAAGTGTTTTTTATTATGCCTGAAAGGATTATAAACAAACTTTTCGAACTTAACTTGCAATCTGCAGTATTGCATATGCCTGTTGATTTTTTGCTCCAAACATTTCTTGATATCTTCTAACAAAAGTTATTGATAAGGATATTAGTTTAATGAAATAACATGCAATTCACTTTAAAAACGTTTTTACTGCAAATAGTGCTCACTTGCAAAATGTAGACACAGATTTATATAGTAAACAAATCGTTAGATTTCCAAATGTTTCCATACACAAAAATTTGATTTCACTATGGCTATTTGTTTATAAGGGAAGATTTTGAAACTAGAGATCCATCTACGTTAGCAAGATATTTTAATAATCCACCCACCAGTTAGTTTACATCTACATTACATGGTATGATTCAAAATGCTGCTTTTACAGCTAAAGAAAAAAACATATTAAAACCGGGCACGACAACATTAAACCACAAGCTAATACCATTCTAAAACGATTATTGGTGTTGACAGGCCTAAACAATAATCAATTCCACGCTCTAAAACTTTTAACTGTAATTCAAGACTGCGATATATCTGAAAACTATTTAAGGGAAACTCAGGTTGACTTTGAGACAGTAGTCTACTTGCCGCTTTTAAGACATCATGTTCAAACCATTCAAATTTTTGAGTAGATTAAAACGGTCATCAACTTTATTCACAACCAAACAGTCAAACACTAATAAAGTTGCACTTCAAGCCAATACTAGAGTAATAAGGAATATATTTTGCGACCAAGATACTTGTAATCTCTAAACTTTAATCACAACTTCAATTAAAAACAATCCAATTGAATCTAAATTTAATAAAAATCAAGACATGGGCGAAGCTGGGGATTGTTACGATTGTTTAAGTGGTGTTTTAATTTTATTTAATTAAAACAAAACAACTACAGATGGATTTACTGTGCGCAATCCTAAACGGAAACCAAAACCACTAGTTCAAAGAACCACAAAAAGCGCCAAAGTTCATGTAGAAAGTGGCACTATTTTAAAACGTAAAGTATTACAACCAGAAGATGGTTGCAAACAATTTTATACTAAATAAAGTATAAACACCGTTAACATGAGTGAAATAGGTGCTCAACGTTCTGGATACGCTGAACAAGTGGATGCTGGTCAAAAAAAATTAGTCAAAAGTAAAAAGTCAACCAAACTTGAATAAAAGTCTACCGTTTACAATTATGATGAAAAGCCAATAACTATTTTAAGATGTTGACACAACCTACAAAGGATCTGCAAAATCTCTTGTTTCTTAACTGAATTCGTTTTATCTCCAACTAACTAATACATCACAGCTATGCAAAGGTAAATCATAATTAAAACTATGTAAATTAACACGTTTATTCAATAGTAGACAATAAAATTATAATTGTTAGGTTTGTTGCAGGTATATATATTTAATACTTTTCAAAATTTCCTCTTAGAGATAATTAAAATCTGCTAAAATTTTAATTAGATACGTTAGACTACGTGGATCCGAGCTATATACTTTTGTTTACTAACTGCAGAATTTGCAATTAGAATGGAAATGTACTTTTAGCAACAGACGTCGCCAGCCCGTGTAACCTGGTTTTTCATGCAATGTTCAATAGCTGTAAAATTTATCTAAATGACACCAAGACATTTGACGCAACCAACCAGTACGACTATGTTGCCTATATATAAAGACTAATTTCTTCAAGCTACGAAGAAAAGAGTGATTTGTTGCTTGATGAGAATTATTAATTTGACACGGTACAAGATAATTTCAAAAAAGATGAAAATA
Source organism: Dicyrtomina saundersi (assembly GCA_034695245.1). Classification (NCBI taxonomy): domain Eukaryota; kingdom Metazoa; phylum Arthropoda; class Collembola; order Symphypleona; family Dicyrtomidae; genus Dicyrtomina; species Dicyrtomina saundersi. The sequence goes on from JAQFZE010000116.1 coordinate 28,117, forward strand.
AAGACTTTAAAAACGTTTCGAGATGGTTACAGAGTCGAATCAATTTGCAATGTTAGGCATAATTGTTTTAAACCTGTTTAACCAAACTAGATTTATTCCCCTGGGTTGTGAAGTAAAAATTGTATGAAGGCGAGCTTTGCCTGAATTTTGTCTAACATCAGAATCGACAACTATACCAGGTACCAACGGAGTTCTCTTTCGATATCAAATTAACAAAGCTATACTTTATGTGCGTCGCAAGTTTGTATCTACCTGTATTGTAGAGGAACATAAACGTTAACTTAGTAACGGAAAAAAGTATTAATTTCCCTGCAGCAACATAGAAAAAAACTTACACGTTATCGCAGGGAATAACCAGAAATATGACAGATGCAATTAAATTAAAAAAATTCCCCAGAATGATTACTGTAGGGTTTGTTTTAAGTGCTGCCTACAACAGAAAAATTGATAAAAGCCCCTTTAAATTTCTACATAAAGATCTAATGGAATTAGGATTACCATTAAACGGAGAATCTGTAGAATTTAAAAGCATTTCATTTAGTTTTAAGATTAACAACGCGGGTTTAGATAATTTTCTTACAAGAGTCAGATCTCTCAGGAGTGCTGCATCATTGCTCTTATTAGGAAATGGGATTACAAGAGATACATACACAAATGGTTAGTCCTATGTCATTACTTATTTAATAAAATTTAAATTTTTGCATCGTAATATTTAATTGGTTATTATTATTTAACTAGGAACGTTTTAACATCATTTTAACTTCTTCCTATTAATACAAACGAGTTAGTGGTAAATCGATCTGAACATATAAAACTTGAAATTCGTTTTGAGAGCACCATTAGATGAAGCTATCAACGTTATACATTATTGCAACTATCAGTCATTAATTTAGATTGACAAGCACAAACAGGTTACGTTTAAAGATTAATAATTAACATTTAATCATAGAGAAAACTACATTGCCTATTGAAGCATTTCGAATTTTATTTACCTGTTTTAAAATAAATGTACCTATCTACATTACAGCAGCTGATACTTTACTAGGTTCAATCAAGTTTGATTAGTTTCCTTTTGAGATTGTGACTAATATTGATAATATTAATACTCCAAGATCCCATTGGATCTCGTTTTAGGTATAACCACCTACAGAATGCTCTTACTTTGATTGTTTTGGATATGATTTAGAACTTTACAAAACTTAACTTGGTCCTTCTGTTGAAATTAATGTGGCAAATTTGGCCTTAATTCCAATCATCAAGATTAATTGTGTGCGGGCAATGTTTTGTATACTTTATTTACTCTATGACTATCAAAATTCCTTATATTAATTGCTTAAGTCAATTTATTCTAAACACTTGCTCAAAAAATCGCATAGTTATTAAATTTATAAATTCAATATGTAATTTTGATCCTTATAAAACGCATAATAATGTAGATAAAAAAATCTTTATTATTGTAAAAACCTGTCTTGCAAATGCAAAAAAAATTTTTTGCTAAACTAATAAATAAGTAATTACCATTTGAGAAATATTCTATACTTTATCTCTTCTGCATTCGACAGCAGTATGAATTCTTTATTGCCAGAAAGCCAAGATCTTATTGATTTTTAATTAGAAGCTCCATTTACGCTAAATATAAATAGGCCGTCATTTGCAGGAAAAACGTATTTTTTGCTTAACCTAATATTTAATAGGAAAGCAATACTCAATACCCCTATTCAAACAGTGTTGTACATTTACTGTAACTTTTAAGACAGGTTTTACGAGATACAAAAACTAGATCCTGCGTTAATATTTTTTTATAAGATAAATGACATAGAAAGACATAAAGATTGTCCTTTATTAATAACAGTAGACAATCAATTAGATACTATATTTAAAAAAAGGAGCATAGAAAATTTATTGCTCACCCAATATTTTACCACGCACTGCCTTCATAGACAAGCGTAAATGATATTACTTGTTTAAACGCTTTTAAGTCAGGTCTACGAGATGTCAATCTATGTACGCAATATTTAGTTTTATTAAATTTTTAAAGAAATAGGTCTGTTATTAAAAATATTGTCCGTCAGATTTGTCTAGGCAAAATTAGCTACCTCAAAGATTCATACATAAATGCCGTATCTTTGCGTAAGTACGGCTATATCTTCTAAGACATGCATCCTAGAAGTACAAACAAGAAGTATTACGTTCAATCTAACATATATCCTGATCCATAAAACTGTTAATTTTTATTCCATCAAAATGACAACTCGATTAATGAGCAAGCAGGAATTTTTATTTAATTTGAATCCATTATGTTCTAGTAAAATTAAAAACGTTCAACGTTACGCAAGTAGCATAAATGGCGCTTCAGATTAACAACTAATGGCAGTAGCAGACTGCTTGTCAAACGTTCATTTATTTGAGTGACGCACAAAAAGGTTCGAGTTAAATAGGATCAAAAAGTTTAATAAAAAGTGTTTGACTGCCTTTAAGGACAGTCGCAAAATGTTTATTGAAACACTCCGAGTTCTTTGCATAAAATCTTTTCAACTATGGCAGCAAGTGCTAGCAACTATGTTTTTAGAGATTGCAACACTAGAACAGGTTAGCTTTAGATTGCGCAACGGCGACAGTGATGAGGATTATCGAGCCTAAATTATAAAGTTAATGGAAATTTGTATAAACAAGGACAATAAAAGCAATAATCTTCAAGAGTTTATGCCAACCTTTACCTCGTTTCAACCGCAGGTGTGTGCACTTAGTATAACTACAACTCAGAAATCAAAAACAAAATTGTTGACTGCTTAAACTGGTTTTAAGAAAACCCCATCTGATAAGATAGATAAAGCACAGTCTACGATAACAAATAACGGACAAGTTGATCACGAAGCTAATTTCTTGCCAAATCTGATTTTTACTATTCCTTATTGGACAAAATTGGAGCTTGCACACCGAGATATATCTAGTTTAAACTTGTCCAAGAAAAAAACAAGTTTAAGGGAGAACAAGAGGGTAATCAAAAATAAAAGATAAATTAACGACTTAATAATATCACTGCTGAGCTGCACGTTAACTTCAGTTAAAATGCAAAAGTACAACGATTTTGGTCAAACATCTGCAGAGTATAAAATTAAAGATCTTTCAAGTCACTAACATCACACTGCTTTTATTTGCCAAATAGGTCAACTAGCTTGGAAATGGAGTCTTGGAACAAATCAAGAAAGTTTTTATATTTAACAGTTTATTATTTGCATTAAGGTGAAGAGAATATTATAATTATTGTTATCTTAAAGTATAACTTTATTTTTTTTTAAGTTACCGCTTATTTGCTTCTTCCTTTAAGGAAGGAACCGGCAAACTTCTAAATTATAGATCAAGTGAAATGAAGAAGCTCCATACGGAATCATTTTTGGAACTTTCTCTAACTAACTAGAAGTGGTTCTGTAACCCAGATAAAGCATACTATATAGGTAAGACTATTATTGGACGCACATACTTGGAAGCAAAATTTAAAGCTAACATATACTACCTATGCCGCAGTAATGGTGAAAATGTCAAGCCGAATACAAAAGGCTTATCTTCTTATGACAGCGCACACTTGGTTAAATTTATCCAAAATATTTTTAATCAAATTTAAAACCATGATATAAACACTCAGAGAGAATTCATTCCGTATTTTGCTGGTCGCTTGAAAGCGAAAATCATGGAAACAATAGATCCTGAAGATAAACGCTTTTTCTAGAGTAAACTAGATCTGGTTCTTGGATCTGTTCAGGTACGTGTAGTTTATAATTGTTGCTACAGCAACTGTTTTATATTTAAATAATCAAGCTTCCAAAGCTATGAAAGTACAATACGGCAAATGGCCTGGTCCAGTGCTAGCGTTTCCTAAACCCCGCATGAAATCTCTTGTAGAGTTCTTGGAGATGCCTTATATTGATAAACCTGATTATGAGTATTTGTCTAACTTAATATTATTATTAATTAGTTAAATAAATCATTTAGGATAAAATCTTTAATTTTATTATTTTACTTTAATTTGCATACTAAAATTCACGACACTTGACAACGTTTGTTAACCTCATTAAATTAAGAAGATAATTTAAAATAAACTAGTGTTCATAAAACCTATCAATTTAAACCAGGATTGCACTATACAAAGGTAATAAATAAAATTGAGTACAAACCTTTTATTAATGTCAGCATGATTGTTTAGTTTTTCATTTTGAATCACATTTAAAGATGAACTGGGCGAAGCCCTTGATTTTACTAATGTATTATTAACACTTGTGTTATTGTTGAGGTGATCATTGTAATTCGGGTCAACCGGTTAGAAAACATTCGCATCGCCCTATGGCTCATACCAAAAGCTCATCGTGTGAGCACGACGTTGGGGTATACATACGGGACGATTTTAAATCAATTGCCTATACGCAGCAAGAAAGGCAAAGTCAATGTGTTTGCAGATCAGACGAGCCTTTAAGTACCTGGACGCTAGTGCTTCACGTAAAATAACTGTAACTTGTATTTGGCTAGGCTTAGAGTATGGCAATACTATTACAGATCTAATTCTGAAGCAAAATAGTGAAGTAATTGAAAAAGTGCAAAGATTACCTACCTGTTCCTGCCGAGGCTGACGAATCTTTTATATAAAGAGCGGTTACAGAAATTAGAAATCCTTTTTCTTACTGACAGAAGGAAACGAGGAGACCTCATTGAAACCTTTAAAATAATGAACATAAAATATGATACTGAACATACTACGTTTTTGAACATTAACAGTAAAAGCAGACATAATTCATTTCAAAAAAGTAAAAAAACATCAACGAGTGCCAGGCGTCACTTTTTTACCCAAAGAATAGTGAAGGAATAGAACATGTTGCCTAGTGGAGTAAATAATGCCAAAAAGAATCAGTGTGGTGTAAATACTTTTGAGAACAAACTCGAAGAATTTAAGGGATGGAATTTTAAGAAATTTCCGTCTGACTTAAGCCTGTCAGAGTGATAGCAGTTTTTACTGTAGTGACAACTGGGATAACAAAAGACTGTCATAAATCTTTTGAATTCTGCCTAAGATATAATTATTATTATACTCCTTATCTCAGCACTTATAATCTCGCCAGAGTTAAACTGGAGATGCGCAGAGGTATTAAACAGGATCAAGAGAATGTTGCACTGATAGGAAACTAGCTGGAAACCAGGAATTATTAAGGTCCGTCAATAGTGTAATGAAATATAGAAAAATGTAAAAAAGTTTTTTCCAGGAAAAAAAAATCCAGTAGGAAACATTTGCATCGCCCTATGGCTTAAATCTCTTATCTCGGCGCTTATTAATCCGTCTAGATCAAAGTTGAGATGGGCAGGGATATTAAACATGCCACAGAGAATGTAGCACTGCGAGGAAACTAGCTGGAAACTAGTAATTAATAAGGTCAGTTTATAAAGTAATGAAATATAGGAAAATGTAAAAAACATTTTGGCTTGGAAACAAATGTCAGGTTGGAAACATTTGCATCGCCCAATGGCTCATACCCCTTATCTTGGCACTTGTAATCTCGCCAGAGTTAAAGTGGAGATGCGCAGAGGGATTAAACAGGCTCCACAGAATGTACTACTGGGAGGAAACTAGCCGGAAACTAGTAATGAATAAGGTCATTCAATAAGGTGATGAAATATAGAAAAATGGATCAAACGTTTTGTCCGGAAAAAAAATGTCCCATAGGTAACAATCGCATTGCCCTGTCTCAAATTCCTTTTCGACACTTGTTATTCTGCCTTGATCAAAATTGAAATGCGCAGAGATATTAAACAGGCTGCAGAGAATGTAGCACCGGGAGGTAACTAGCCGGAAACCAGTCATTAATAAGGTTCAATAGGGTAATGAAATATAGGAAAATGTAAAAAAAAAAGTTTTGTCTGGGAAACAAATGTCCGGTAGGAAACTTTCGCTTCGCCTTATGGCTCAAACCTCTTATCTTGGCACTTGTTATCCCGCCTGGATCAAAGTTGAGATGCGCAGAGATATTGAACAGGCTTTAGTGAATGTATCAGTAGAAGGAACGAGTAAACGTTTCAGTACAATACTGACATTTTTAAATTTGTGCTCAGTATTTATATAATTTTGAACTCATGGAAAAACATGACCCAGTAGGGTTGTTTACTTATAAATATATCCACCTTGCTGAGTTTGTTCACTTATAATTACATCTATCATACTAATAAGGAAGTTGCGACTGTTTTGGAGCATAAAAGTTGCTCAAAAAGCAATTTAGGTATATGGAAATACTTTAACATTTTTATTTTCAATGCCTAAAAGTTTATTAGGAACTTGAAAGAATAAAAAATATGCATACTTTTTACATGTTGGGCATTGCGTATGTAGGATGTAGGTAGTTTTTACCTGTTCACGAAAACATTGTATTTGACCGTGTGCTGTTGTTGTGTAATGGTGTAAATATATGTGCACTCAAAACAAATTTTTTATCGGCCTTGCGAGTGTACGCTGTAAAGTGGTTTAGCTAATCAGCGATCAAAGTTGATTTTAGACTGTCCATAGTTATGACTAATGACTACTACTAAATGTGCCGTGTCCGTATTTTGTGTTTAATTAATATGCATAATGTAGGTACATAGGTTTTAGTTAAAAGACCCATGCTATTGATTTGCGTCATAGGCTAATTGGCATAGGATGAGTTTTTCACGTTCTTTTAATATGCAAAATGTAGGTACATAGGTAGGTAGATACATAGATTTTAATTGACAGACTTAATATAATAATAAGCTTGTTTTACTTGTTGTATTCATTGTTGAATCGCATCAGTGTCGATTTAATTATCGTGAATGATGAGTCTCCATGTCGATGTTATTATCGTGACTCATGCGTCACAGTGTCGATGTCGTACACTTTCCCGGCTCCGGCTCGGCAACCGGCTCTCCACCGGGCACGGGGCCTGTGACGTGTACGATTTAGGGCCGTGGCTCCACTCTGTCACGTAGTGGGGAAAATAACCTGGGGTTTACGGTAGGGGGAGGGGCTTGGGGATGGCTCTGGACCTGGCTCGGTGACCTTGGTCAAAACCGGTTTGAAAATTGGCCGGATAAGCCCATGAATATCTCTACTAGCGTTAATGGTGAGAATTGCGGTGTTGTAATTTTAAATAAGAATATAATATTATTTTAATGAGCTTATGTTAAAAGCCACCTAAGCCACGCTCCTGCATTTGTAATCCACAAATTTTTACTGTCAACCTAATTACCTGACGTGACCCAGGCGGGTAATAAATATATATTATTACCCAAACCAAAAATTTGTTAAAGGTTGGAACTCAGTACTATGGATTTCTCTCGGCCGATAGTATCTGTAGTCCACGAAATCACATGGCTCACTGCCCACAACTGGTTTGGCGGTTTAAGGTTTTGTAATAGTAACCTTGCTTCCACGCCTTTAAAAACTGAATTTTTCAACGTACTTCTGGATCAAATAGTGAAATAATTCAGAGTTAAAAATTGATTTTTCGTTGGCACTATTACGTGGACAAGAGCAGGTGTGTGAGATGAATTTGTAAAATTGAAAAATAAAGCACAATATCGTATAAAAACTTACTTTTTTGAAGCAGATTTTACTCGTTCGTGTTACCTCTCTCTCCGTCTTCCACATCGTTTCCGTCAATGAGTAGTTATCAATGTTATCCGAAAATTGATGTCAACACAATTATTACCTATTTATTACCGCCATATTCTCATGTCATCACATTAACTTAAGAATGGTCCATAAATTACTTCAACTAAATTAAAACCTATCCATTACCGCCCTAGTCTAGACCCTTATCATCTATTAAAATGGCGGTATCTGTCTGTCTTTTTTCGTAGGTGGCTTGCTACAGGTCGCACGTCGCACTATTAAACTAATTTTATTCAAAAGTATGAGTTCGTACAAGAAATGTTACGACATTGTACTTTAAGAATATCTATTAATTTAACTTTAGGAATAACCTTTGCTGCTACCATGGGATTCCGTTGTTCCATATATATTTTTTTAGCGTTGCTAAGATAAGATACTACTAATTTGTTAAAGTCAATATTTGCTAATAGCTCAGCATCTACTTTGGACTAAAGTTCACTAAATCAGTCGCCAAGCGCGGGATTTATACCAGTATTTCAGTTTCATAGCTAGTAACCCAGTATTACCTGGAAAATCCAGTAACGGTGGAAATCATATGCACAGTAATTGTCGGGGTTTCCCACCGTATGGTTTTATTAAGTGCGTTTTATTCACAATTGAACCGGCCGAAATCTATTCTTCCAGTACGAACTTTATTTAAGTAACCGAGGGCCCCAGAATGTATTAAGATTTGGGAATTTTATCAATAGTCACTTATAATTGAAAGTTGTGCGTGGTTCTAAACTAACAATGTAAGCTGCATACCAAAATTTACTTTACAAAATCCAAGTAATTCAAATCCGATTAATTAGTTCTTTGAAGCTCATTGAAGCTATAAGATTTACTGGTTTTAGTTTGAATCATTTATATAATCAGTTTAACCTGATTCGCTAAACAGATTTCCAATTACTGAGTTGTGAGTGGGCTACAAAGCTTGTATGAACTCGTTTTGATTGCATGGTCTTAAAATTAAAACTAAAGTTAAAACATCTTCGTAGCCCAGACCACTGTATAAGAATAAGCATAGGGTATAGGCGGATAATTGTGATCAGTGCGTGTAAACGTGATGACGCATTTTGTGACAAAAACACATTAGCATTGATAACGACGTAATTCTTGCATAGAAGAACAAAGCCTATTCTTCAATACAAAGAATTCCTCTACTGTCAGTTCTCCCTGTTAACAATTTGGTGATCACATGTACTTAAACTGATCACAATTATCCACCCTAATATTATTTTCTCAATCAGCACAATGTAATAAAAACGAATTTCAACACAATCAAAAATGGACTAAGAAAAGCCCGTTGCAATAACAACAGGCACGGGCAAGAGGTTTAAAAAGACATTTTTACAGTGCGTACAAGGTTATAACAGTCATAACACATAAAATGTCTGCGAGTGCTTGAATTTCTTTTTTTCCGCTGATTTCAAGCCGTCGTTTTAGTTAAAATAATGGCATTTTGAGACGAAATAACGGTTAAAACAGCATCTCTGAATTGGTCACTTTTGTCATCGTTTAAACGACATGCCAGCCCTAGTTAAAAAGTACCAAATCCATAAAGCTCCAAATCTAAAATGGAATTAGATGAAGGTAATAAAAATTAAAACTACATAAAATGTTTAATCGCTCTTTATCAAATGGATCATCTCAGAGACAATTTTCTACAATTTCTTACGTTCCAACTGTTTCAAGTAACAGGCTTTCTAAAGATAAAATAACAAAGTCAGCGTTTTGTATTCTTGAACTCAGGCCGTAAAACAAAACCGCGTTTGGCGACTACACCCACAAATAATGTTAGATTGCCAGTGTTTAACCACAAAAAGGGTTGTATGACATAGCAGGGATGGGATAGGCTTATAAAATAGTTTTTAAATAAATATGGAAGGGTAGGGCATGGGAAATTTAAGCTTAAAAAATGTATTAAAAGGTTTTCGCTAAAATAATATAAGTAATTAGTAGCATTGCAGTGAGTGTTTCTTAAATAAACATGGCTTGGTGACTTGGTTTAAGCAAGATGCATAGTTGCTACTGCAGGAAGTGTTTTTAATAATTTGCACCTTTATTGTTAATCCCTGCCTGTGGGTTTGACATCCAAACGTTGCAATTAGTCTCCATAAGGATGTAAATTTTGCAGCTTTTAGTTAGTTAAACCTTATTAAGATGTTATTTCGACCGATTTGGCGCGAAGCCATTCTTCCAATGGTAACACAAAATTAACAAAAATCATGTTACAAAATTGAATATTTAGCAAGTTAGTAATTAGAAATGCCTACGTATTGCAAAGTAAAGTAATTGCTTTATTGTCACATTCGCAGAGCATTATTACACTGAATTCCAGGAAAAGACATGGTGTGGCTAGCTTACCCCGTACTAACACGGTTGTAGCATTATTCCTACCCGGAGTTTTCCTACCCTGAATATTCCAACTCGGATTATTCCTACCCGGCCTTTTCCCCCCCAGACTTTTCCTACCCATGTACAAAAAAAGAAACTACACACCGTGCAAAGATATACCCACAGAATACAACGTTATTCTACTCTTTTGCTGTTCTTTCGTCCTTTATCAATTCATGTAGATTAAAATAATAATAATATTTTAATCGTCAACTGCGTTTGTTACAGAAAGTTGTCAAAATGACACAGTATACGGCTCAATGGATTTACAATAAAATGATATGGAATTTATGTTAAATCAGGCACAATGTAGTTTCAAATAATTTTTAAAAATATACTTTTAAATGTTGTCTTACACCATCTTTTTCAGTTTCAATGTTAGGGATAGTTACCGTAAATTAACATAATTTATTAAAGACAATCGTCGCTATTATTTATAAAAACTTATTCACAATTAGGCATTTATTATAATTAGTAATAATTTAATAAACTCTTAAAACTGCTGTTATTACGGTACACTCAAAAATAGTTGTACTTGTTTTTTATTTCTACATTGACATTAGTCATGGTCATGGGTAGGAAAAGTCCTAGGTTTAGTCGTGGGTAGGAAAAATCCGGGTAGGAATAGTCCGGGTGGGAAAAGTTGGGTAGGAAAGGTCCGTTTACCTACTAGCACAGAGCCAAGTAAGCATTAAAGGTCGTAGTCACCACACAGAGGCAGGTGTTTAAGAATAATGCCAGCCAGGTTGGTTGAGAGGCTAGGGACTGCAGTTTAGAATTTGGCGATTCTAGACTCAGGCCCTGGTTCGATCTCCAGCTTTGGTTTGGTGAGTCCTGTACGGCTGACTGTCGTTGTATCGGTGCGGGCTGTAGAGTTTACTCTACACTCTCTGGAGCTACCCATAGGTAGACTGAGAATGAGTGGGAATGAAGATGTGTTGCACGAGAGTCCATGGAAGCTCGTTTAATACTTTGGATTTCCCGCTATCCTTCCTTGATCAAAACCTTAATCTGTTCCATCGCGTTCAATAGTCTTTCCTATGCAGTTTGTTACCCCTTTTGTTATCCTAGGGTTTGCGTATAAATCCGCTTGTAGCCTGCCTCTACCACACTTTTCTATACTACCACCTCTCTTTCCTCCTTCATGATTACGGTCTATCTTCAATGTCATCAACACTTCCGAGTGATGACGTTGCGTATGCACATCCAAACGTAATCCTTAGTCACCCCAGTAAATAAAAAAAAAAAAAATAATAATAATAATCTAGTGCATGATAGACCCCCGGGTGGGAATTGAACCCACGACCATCGGTGCAGAGTAGGGCCGGCATGTCGTTACAACGATAACGACAATAAACAAGGGCTAAAGCCCTTGTTTAATGGCAGCCTTAACAGCAATATTAGGCAGTTTGATTTAGTTAAATTTGCCTTTAAATCTTAAATGTAGCTTTACCCAAACCCGGTAAAACCCAACTTTAATTTTGAAAAAATTTCATATTTTGTATTTTTAAAGAGCTTGAAAATGATGTGTTGCATTGA
>JAQFZE010000117.1:0-39633 GCA_034695245.1 Dicyrtomina saundersi
TCTCATCTCATCTCACTCCGTTCCGTTCTGCTCTGCAATTCTCGGCTCTGTCTCTGTCTCTCTGTATGTATCCCCATCTCCTCGGCTCCGTTCTCGTCTTCTAGAGAGTTGGTGGCTGGTGTTGGTGGCTGGTGCTGGTTGTGTGCTGTTGGCTGGGACGGGTTCTAGTTCTGGTTTTGGTTCTGGCTCAGGTTCTGGGGCTGGTATAGACTCAGTTGATGGTTGGTTTCGGTTTTGTGCGGCTCGGCTGGTGCTCGCGTAGTTGAGTTCCTGGTGCTGGTTGAGAGTCTTGGAGTTGCTCGAGTTGTGTGAGGGGGGAATAGGTGGCAAGCGGGAGAAAACCGGGGACCGTATAAATTGATTGAGGGATGCTGAAGAGGTGTGTCAATCGCAGTCGCAATGATGAAAGTGAAAGGGAAGGAACCATGGCGTACACGGTGACAATGAGTATTCTCCAAGTGGACCATGACAATTGTTGTTGTTGTTGTTTAGAGTGGACAGAGAATTGTGGTCGTGTCGTCAATTTTGTGAACACAATGAAGTGGTGATCAGCTCGTCAGTCGGATGTGGTGCTGACGGGTGGGTGATGGCTCAACATGGGCATCTCTTTGCCAAAAAGACTTTCCACAAGCCCACTTTCTGCCATCACTGCACCGATATGCTATGGGGTCTTATTCAACAAGGATACATTTGTGAAGGTAACCAAAATAATTAAAAAAAATCAAATTTGAAATACAAAAAACAAATACCATTTTTTTTTTCAAATCCTTTCCTTTACCAAAAATATATATATTTAAAATCCTATAACATTTTCCTATAAGTCCAAATCAATCTTTAGAAATTAACCTCCTAACATTGTCTCACATACACACACACCAAAAAAAAGACAAACATTTCTACACAGTCCCATTCAGAACATGCATAGGAAATGGTGGGTACTTTCACTTACATTGTTGCACATAGAGTGCAACTCTCGATCCTCATTCTCTGGAGCTTTCACCGTCCAGTCAGTGTGTCAAAAATGAGAGTGTATAATGTCTTCAAGTTCCATTCAACATCAAAAAGAAAGCCAGAAAGAAAAAGTGACATGAGAAAGTGAAATCGTTTCGATGACTATTTACTGTCCACACGGAAATTTCTTCCAGTTATACTAATGTGCAATGTGCTCTGTTAAATGTTTAATGTTCTCCTATAGTTAAATGTTATCCTCCACTGTCTACTACAATTATTGCTGGACAAACCTCGGTTACCTTTAAGATTAGATTATATGAATTTTGCTACGAAAGTAGTTTTTTTTTAAGTTGTCAAAAGTTCAGTTTCTCAGTGTTTTAAATGAGATTTGGAATTAATTTTTCACTATTATTTGATTTTAAAAGGTCTCATTTTTTTTAAATAATTTTAAAATGGATAGTATTTTCACGTTTTATTTTTTGTATCGAATATTTTAGATTTTACAATGAGCTGAGTTATACCTATATGTACTACGTTGTGCATTACTCAGACATTTACTGTATATACATTTGTTGTATATGTCTACAGTGAAAGTATGGAGGTTCCAGTGTTTTTGATTGTAAGTTTTTAAGTGTCAAGTTCAATGGATGATCTCCTTATTTTACCATTTGATTTTCAGTTTGTAATTTTGTGGTGCACGAACGATGTCTGAAATCTGTATTAACGCCATGTTCTACTATTGCCATGACCCATGTGAAGGTATGTGTACTGCATTTTTTTTTTAATTTACAATGAATGTATAATTTTCCGTTTACCTTTTAATTCTGAAAACTAGTTTATTGTACACCATTGCAATTATTATAGAAATTTGCAATTAATTTCTTACTTATTTTATTTTCACTACTTTGATATCAAATGTCGATATACACCTTGAAAAACTTCAAATGAGATTCAAAATTAGTTGAATTCTGAATAAAATTGGGAGTAAATTATTTTCTAATATTTGTCATTATTCCTGTACAGACCCCGGTGGCTCACTGTTGGTCAGAACCGGGGCACTTCAAAAGAAAATTTTGTCAAGTATGCCGTAAGCGACTGGATGACAGTGGAGCTGTTAGATGTGAAAGTAAGTTAAATTATGACAGATTCCCTTTATTCACCTACATGTTTTCTCAAGGATTTAAAATGAAACCAAAATTATGAGTATCTTTAATTTTCCCTTCGAAAATCATATTATTAAAATTAATGAGATTTTATTATACATATACATAATAACACAAGGGTTCATTTGAATGTTTTCTGAACAGTTTGTGACTATTTTGTGCACATTGACTGCGTTGAGTTATCTGTGCCGAATTGTAAAGAATGTGCCACTTATTTTCCTGGACGAGAAGTGTCGTCCGTCCGGCACATTCATCATTGGCGAGAGGGGAATCTCGCTTCCAATTCCAAATGCGCCGTTTGCAAAAAAGCTTGCTGGTCCAGTGAATGTCTAGCGGGCTATAAGTAAGTTTTGTATTTAAAAAAAAATTTAGTCCTCATTATTCATTCCTAGTTGTGAGTTTTACTATGTTTATGCATGTACATATATAGTGCGAGTCATTTCAGAGGTATTTAATGCTAATTGTAGTTAGAGCGAGAGTGCAGTCAGCAGTCAGCTACCGTTACCTGATTACTCATAGAATTTGTTAGGCAGTACTATAGGTATTAGAATTAACATTGTCCTTGTCCTTGTTTAGAGTAGTTGTCACTTCCTTTGGTAAAGACTGTGAGAGTGCAGTTTGCAGCAAGACTTAAAAATTTATACATTTAATACAGAGCGTATGAATACAATTTATTAAAATTGAATACTTTGATAGCTATTTACAATTTGTATGAACTAAATACATCCAGTTTTAGCCTTTAGTTAAGGTTTAATGACTCACCCATAAAATTAATCAGAGATTCCAATCCAACTGAGTAAACAGGTATGTATACATGTGCATATTAGTATCAGTTATATTTACACAAGTTGGGCTATGTGCTACTGTTTCCTTTGTATAGGCACTCTGTATTAATAAAACACAATTGGAATAACAGAATTAGCAGTGGTGTTTTTAAAGTACCTACACGCCTACACTACCTATAGCTGGAATTATTTTCAGTAATACGTGTGATGATTAAAGTTGTGAAGAAAATTACTTTTACTAGCAGATTATTTATAAAACAAAATAAATTATGCTTATGAGAATTTTGATATGAAAGCTGGTATTATGCAGTTAAAATTTATACAAGTTTAATAGTAATTGAGTAAAATATTATTTGAACGTAGTTACACGCTTATTAAACTTAGGTTGGTACTTAAGTTACCAGAAGTATGCGTGAAATAATGTCAATTTGGTCTATATCTTACGTCTATGCATAGCATATCTGTATGTAATCATATATCTGTCCATCCAAAGGAAGAACATTATTAATGGGACTATGACAATGGTTACAGGTGCGAATGGTGTGGTATAACTGCCCATGCAGCATGCCATAAGTCGGTGACGCCCGAATGTAATTTTGGTATACTTGAACCGATTTACCTGCCGCCTCATGCCGTGTCCATTCCCAGGACGGAGGTTCCAATGGAAACCATCATTGGAGTCTCCTCCAAGAACTGTAAACCCAAAGATGTCATGACAAGAGAAATCTCATGCCGTAAGTTTCAATTATTGTTTTTCAATTCTCGTTTAGATATATATTCCTCGTCCATCATTAAGATATCATTATACCTAATGCTCCTCATAGCATTACTTACATTATTCCCTCCAATTAATCCATAATGGAAAATCTTTCAACACTGAATGCTTAAATTGCTCATTACGAACCATTATTGGAAATAGTCATACAGAGATTTATGCAGAGTTTTTTTAGGAGATGAACGAACAGGTTGTTCTTGTTCTTGTTGCTCCTAAATTTTAATTCCAAATCATATGACAACTCAAATTCATTGAGTAAATAGCAATCATATTTTTTTGTATATATATATGTAAAAAAAAGTGTTTCCAACAGCCTTTGTAAATAATGGCTTGTGGTAATCTAAATCAATTAAGACACACGACGCTTCCATAAAAGTTAAATCTACTGTGCTTATAATATTTCTCACTCAGAAACTTAATAGGTTACAGTATAATTTTTTTTGTTTTCCATAAAATAAAATGGAAATGTTTAAAAGGCTTCTAATAATATATACTTCAAAATTAAAACTACAGTAGCCCAGCTCAGAAAAATTCTAACTTAAAAAAAAATGATAGGCATGAAATAAATTATATTATCTATTATATAAAGCATGGTATGTTTAATGAATATATGGATTCAACACTCACTCATCGTAGTGTATGTACAGCTGTCGACTCCGTGGGCTGAATAAATAATGTGCTCATTATCCTCTATAATATATAACTAGCCACCAACTTTTAAAAGCTACACAACTATGTCTAATAATGATTTTGATCAATTTTATTCCCCTCTCGCCTATTTATGTAATTTTACCTTCAATATTCTTATAGTATATGCTTTTATATAGCCAGCCCATAGACACTTGTCTGTACATTATGCATTGTAATTAAACGTATATTTCGAATCCAAGTTGTAAAATGTATGTCTTGTCGTCGCTGAACGTATTATTTATGTCACGGAGGCTAATTCCAGTATAACCTTATAGATGTAATAATTACCAGAACCAGACCAGCCAGTGCAGTGTCAGATATTGCGGAAGTGACTTCATCAAAGGATTATAAACATTGTACTATTATAAATACAGACCTGTCCTTAAAGCTATATATTGTGTAGTTAGCATAAAAAATGATCGACAAACCTTTGCGCACTTTAAATTCATATAGTGTTTGGTATACATGCATACTTTCCCCGTTAAACGGAATAATAATTTTATCATGTCCATTGACAAGTATCTACTTATATATAGAGCATTAATTATATAGTATATAATAGAAATCATATAATATTTACATATAAGCTTCATAGACTCCTTGCGTGCTGTATAAATCTATATATGAATGTAAAGTTGACGAGTAATTTCATTTTCTTTAGATTTCAGTAGTAGCATTGCTTATTACGCATGATTCGCCACATAAATTAGTTCTTTTTAGATTTTTTTTACAAGCTTTTAATTATTGATGTATACTTTATAATTTATAATACTAAACTCAATTTAAAAAAGTTAGATCTAGGTACATTTTTAAATTATAACAAATTATTCATGTACTTAACATGGTTCATCATAATCATTTGACTTTCCTTCTTGACTTTCTTTCTCTTTCTCTCTATGTCTATACTTGTCTCTATATATTTTTCACCTGTCACTATCACTCTAGACTGTCGACAATAGTCGTGCATATTGTTAGTATGTGTTTACGTCTAGCCTAGATTTAAGGGGAAGACACACGTTGTCTATATACCCTACGGAATTTACCTCTCTAGAATTCCCTATAAGAAAGCAAATATGCCTATAGAACGCAGTCAGTAAAGTCTGTCGTAGTATACCTATGTAGCCACCACCTACAAGGTATAATTATTATTGATAAGACAATTATTGTGTCCCTAAAATCCCACAAGCATTTATAAATAGTGACAAAAGTGACAATAAAACTATAGGTAATAACTGAAGAAATTTCAGTACCTACCTTTTAATCAGCGTCTAAAAAAATCAGTTCTAAAAAAAAGAGAAATAAAAATGATTTAGTAAGTTAAGAAAGAAAAGTCAGGTGCATTTATGAGCGCACACTCTTGATCGTAGTTTGTAGCAAAAGTGAGATTAATTTTGACTACTTCACTGGTACTAATTGTAAGTACATACGTGGTAAGTCCCACGGATATTTTTTTACCCAATTGAGTTTTTTTTTTGTAAAAAAAGAAACACAAAATTTAACTTATTTATACCTATTTGCTATTAATGGCGTACAGGATAATTGAAGCACATTTATTATTTCATTGGCTTAATTTACTGGATGGAGCTAATTTGCTTATTATTACATTTGAAAAAAATTTACACAATTATAATTACGCTTAGAATGTGTCAAGTCCCAGCAACTCTGTTTCCGAAGGAGGCGACGACGTCGATTATCTCACTTACTAATTCCGTTGATGCAAGGTGAGTGTCCAACTATCTAAATGTTTAGTTAACTTTTTTTATATTTATTTATTTGGTTTTGTTTCAATTTTCTAATAATTTTGCTTCATCCATTATGATAATCATTATTATTTGAGCCTTTACATATTAAGTCGTGTTGCCACCATTTATTAGAAATCATTCAAGCCGTCAGCAATTTATTTTTATATATTACCATTGCAATGTCTAATTTGCAATTTTCATTCCTTATTTGCCTGCCATTTTGAGTGTGATTTTTTGTCTGGTATGCCTGCTGCTATGTGACTCTCGGCTGTGACACGGACACAGCAGCAGTGCACACCATGAGTTATGTATATGTATGTACTCCTGTGTGAAACTCATGCGCAAGATGTTGCTCCGTAATAATCTTGAATCTTTTTTTTTTCTTTCCCCCAAATGCAATGCTCTTTACATTCTATCAGCACTCCACAAGTATTACGTGTATCTATATTATATAGTCTCTATAGTTTAACTTATAAGATGCTAAAAGCTGTGAGTTGTGTGTCGTTTTCCTATAATTTTTTTTTCGTCTAATTTACCCAATAAAAAATTGGAATACTTTAATATATTATTCTAACAAATTAAATGTACATCATCGAGTATTAATCGATATTTTTTGAAGAAGAAGAAAATTACTACAATTCACAATTTTTAATTTAAAACATAACGCTTTAATTATAAATTGCATTTTATTTGTCATTTTATTTTAAACTTTAAATGTTTCGTCGTTTTCGTGAGATGATAAGAGTGTTGGCTGAGATGTGCTGGTACTGGTGTGGTACGGCAACTGCATAGCTGCAAATTCAATGCGAGACGTAAAATAGCAGAGAGCTTTTCTCCATGTTCCAGTTTTGGAGTTTACTTTATGTGTATAATATGTAGTGCAATATATTCTATAGTTTGTGTGCTCGTCTAGATTTATATCTATGTATGTATGTATATGTGTCCTTCATAAAATTCTACGGCTACGGCTACAACGGCCACGTCTACACCCTATATATAATAAGTCTATAGTCAGATACTCGACTACTGAACTCAGCAAAGAACTCGACGAAAGACGAAGCAGCAGCATATATAGCACAATAAAATTTCTCACTATTATGACTGCTCTGTCTGTGCCTGTAGTGTGTGTGTATATATGTGTGTATGTGTGTGGAAGGACGACGGAGATCTCGATCTCGAACGGAGATGTTGTCCTCTCTCTCCTCCTCAAAAAGATACACAAGTATCAAAAGTATGTTGCTATAATTTTATGTTGTGTCTAAAGTGTAAATACGTCACATCATAAAAAGCTGCTGAGGGTATACGGATGTTCAAAAAAAACAATGACTTGTGGTCTGCATAGGAAAATAAAAGAAAGTTTTGGATACATAAAGTAATAGTTGGCTAAAATAGAAATAGAAACCGCATGTTTCGGATTTGATTAGTTTTAAATTTTTAATGAGTCCAACTTACGTCAGTTGCTAGTTGGAGGAGGTGGTGGTGGTGGGTTGAGGAAGCTAACTTAACTCAATTAACCACACAACTCCACACTGACGCTCACTCTGCCTATGCCTGCTGCCTGGCTCTTCGGCAAATATATAGATAGGTAGGTAACTATATTTATACAGACTTCAGAGTTGGGAGCATCCTCCATAATATAGTGTACGAAAAGGAAAACGGTCTGGATTGCTAAACAAACGAACCAAAGCAAAGTAAAAGCGGACATAGGGCTCAGGACAGTCAGGACAGGCCTATATGAATGGAACAAACTGTGAGTCACGGTAAAAGAAAGAATGAAGACTCGGTCGTTTTCATTCGGATTTTGTGGCTGTCACTATTAAAGTTTAAAGTATAGCGTAGTGTTACTTTCATCGGAAATACCCTCCTATTATCATTATAATTTGCTGTCAATGTACCGAAATACTAATAGAGCCATGCCATCCCGTCCTTTGTCCCTTGTCCAGCTCTCAAACTTTTGTATGAAATTTCAGAACGTTTATTTCGCAATCAGCACTGAATTGGATTAATAAGTCATATAGCATATACACTATTGATTGAGTCGTTATCAATCAATAATAATTATTTTGGGTTACTATTAAATCTGTGAGGGGCCTTTTGTTTGTGTATGAGTAGATATAGCTGTGGGACAGAACGAGAGAAATCAATAATATTAGTAGTATTTCCCACATAATGTACTATAGTTATTTTTGTAGGATATTTATAATGTTACCTTTGGAAAACCATTACTCCTAATTACCCGCAGTGTTCTTGTCTGAAAGGATGGTTACTCCTGTTTTGTCACTCTTGTATTTAATTTGTAATTATTCTCCTATATTGTCACGGGTTACAACGTAATTAGTTCTTCTATATCCATAAAGAGAAAAGACACCCTAGATCAAAAGCAATATGTAAAGTAACCAACTATAATTGTACTTACGGTTACGGTCCAACCTGAAGATGATTCTCATCACTTGTCAATAATGATAACAATAATTTATAGTACTGCATTTTGGTAATTGATGGATATTATGTGAAATAACTGTGAGCTGTGGTTGGAATTAACGCCCCCATTCCGCATCCTATGTCCTTGCATGTAGACAACTCCCGTGTGTAAATCGAGGGCGTTGCTAGCCCCGATGATTCAAGTAGGCAAGTGATTCAAGTCCAGTCAAAAATACTGATACTCCTATAAAATAATGGAGGCAACATATCGAAATCGGAAATCTGCCCATGGGATGTCATGCCATGCCATGCCATACCATACCGTGTTAATGGATGGATCCAAATAGAACTTCCAATTAAATGATGACGAAGACCCCTGGTCACAATAATACTGTAAACTGGTACTGTGTAGAGTACTGTAGAGCACTAGTAAGATTGAGGGGGACTTTTGTCTATCTTGCGATGGCAGACATTACAGGATTACGATACGGTGCATCGTGTTGAGTTACAATTACGATTACGATTATACGATTGCCACAGTACCCGATGAAAACAATTTTAGTTTTTATAAGACGAATTCGTTCGCTCCAAAACCTTTAGAGTAGAACTGTGTAGTAAAAGTACTACTTACTTTTATAGTAGGGAAATGTAGGACGTTTTAAAATTATACTAAAATTCAGTGATACGTAGTATATTATTGATATGGAATGTTGGTGACTGGATGGCGACTGGTGAAGGAGACTCACCCGGGAATATTTGTATTCTAGCTCGAAGTATATCAGAGGAATTCAGTAGTGGTGACCGTGACTCGAAGCCATTGCAGAGCCGGGCAGACTCCGAGTCCGACTCCCCCGCCACTACCTCCAAAAGTCACAAAGAGGACAAAGAGAAGGATGAGGAGACGATCAAAGTGTACGATGGGAATCAAGGGTTGAGAAGAAGACAATTTCGACCTGTTCATATCTCAAAGTATGCGAGTGTGGAGCAGCTGCGAGCAGTTGCCCTTCGTGCTTTTCATATTATCAAACTAACTGAGAATTACTACTTGACTGATGCTTACGACGATGAGAGTCCAGTTTGTGACCCCAACCCCGTTCTTAATCTCAAGAGGCGTGAAGGGAAAAGACCCGCCATCTTCCTTCGCTTTCGGTCAGTTTTCATTCTTTTTTTTCCTCTCCTCTTTATTTTATTTTGTTTACTTTTCTGTGAGTTCAGTGTCACTGGTGACTGGTCAGTCCTGCCTCGCAATTAACTATTTAATCAGTTAACTAACTTGTTTATATTCATATTGTTGCTCATAATTTTGTTATCGCCAGTCATTATTTTTATGTTTTATATTTTTAAGTAATTTAAGTGGTATACTGACATTTTTGATGAATATTGGTCTGTGGGTGGCGACATGATGACATACGCGCATTATTATCTATGTATCGTCTGTCAGCTGAGT
Organism: Dicyrtomina saundersi; assembly: GCA_034695245.1. NCBI lineage: Eukaryota > Metazoa > Arthropoda > Collembola > Symphypleona > Dicyrtomidae > Dicyrtomina > Dicyrtomina saundersi. The sequence continues at coordinate 9,975 of JAQFZE010000117.1, forward strand.
CTATTGATATATCACTCGCAGTGGATACTCAATGTTCTATTTCTATTTTCTATTGTCTATGATGTAGTTTTTGTTGTTTCAAGCTCCAATAATTAGATTCCATGCTCCCATAATAATAATTAAGTTGTTGTTCATTATGGGTCCGGTTCCATAAAATACAGGGAGGAGGAGAGCGTTGGAGAGGTTCAAGTTTACTCAGGACGACTGAAAACAGCTCAGAGTAATGCAACAATCCCAGTGACGGATGCAACCACCGTGGCTCAAGTGATAGAAGCAGCTCTGGATCAATTTGGACTGGATTCAGAATCAGCGTTGTCGTACCGGATGCTAAAACTAACCCTGGATAAAGGTATATAATATTATAGTATATTATTATTATTATTAGTTGATCATTTCATCTTGTACGTCATGTTGTTGACTTTCATATGAAATATATTCCCATTTCCTCCCATGAATATCAGAAATCAAATCATGAGCGTGTTTGGAGAAATAGCATGAAAGTCATAGGGCAGGACCAGGACCAGGACGAGAGCCCATGTACCTATAGTAATAAATGATTGGAGCAGGAAGCATGTTCCACGAAAAAACTAACTTCATTTTATAGGCGTTAGAGCGTGTTCCTCATTATAAGCTTTCATGGCTTTCATCCTCGTCCTCTCCTCCTGTACCTCCTTTGTCAGAATTTTCAAACATTTCCCTATATACATATACATCTCACTCCCATCCACTTCTCAGTAGCTCGGACAATTTTCAGGTGTACTCTCTCATATATAGTATATAGATCAACTCACAGTCAGTATTTATTAGCGAGTTTTTGTGTACTATGTACTCACAAACTTTCACTTTTGTATATTTTTCATTGTACTGATACTTGGTGGTTCAAAAGTTTGTCGTGTAGGTACATTATGGCGAATTATATTTTATAATTAATGATCTCTTCTCTCTCTCTCTCCCTCCATCTCTCCGTTTCACCTTTGTCCTATGATATCATCTCTACAGTCACAGTGTCTCCACTTGTCTCTATATTTTTGGCATTGGGATATTTTATAATTCCTCCACATCAAACGTGTCTAATTTTCCTCTGTCAATATTTTCTTACAAGCTCCTTATTATTGTCGTCCCCGTCTGATTTTTGATTAGGATGCAATGAGAAAGATGAACATGTAGGTAGTAGAAGGGGGCTGGTAAAGAAAAGTAGCTGAAAAGACAGCTTACTTCACTTTAACTTCCACCATTCCAGTTCCAGTTCCAGAGTAATTCCATTTCTAAAGTTACCTAGGTAGGTATGTAGAATGACAAGTCTCTCTGACATTTAAAAATATTGAAATATATTAAAATATATAAATACCTATGTTATGTACGAAGGACGAAATAGATTCATGGAGTGTGGAGTCTTCGTCGTCGTCATCTTCTTTTTCTTCTTCTTCGTCTTCTTCTTCGACTCGAGCCAGCAGAAATAGAAGTGGATACAAAGATGCTCAGATAAAAGAGATGAGCATGAAATCCATCTAAAATTATAGATTCTAGGAATTTTGAACAAAACGCTCATCGTCATACGATCATTATAATCATCATCTTTATTATTATCACATCACTTTGATTTGCCAATCACCGTCCCCGTTCCCGTTACATACCTTCTGACGTTACCGTCTACGACATGAATGATTAGTGGAAAGTTGAAAGTTGAACATATTATATTATGTGATGAAGAAGAGAGAGAGAGAGAGATGAAGAATATGAGAATAGATCTCTCTAAGGCATCAGTGTTTCTTCCAGAATCTCTCGCGCTCTCTCTCTCTCTCTCACTCGTACAATCCACAGCCACATCCACAATGCGTGATATAGAAACTATAAAACTAGACGGGGCTGATGAGAGGGAGGAGTGAACGTCTTCTGGAGTCATTTCCCTCTTTACTTTCACAACCAAAGAGCCAAACTTTTGATTTCATTTCCTTTCAATTCCTTTTGCTCCATCGAAACGGACAGACAGACAGACAGACACACATTTATACAGATGTATGTCGAACTGAACTGGTGCTGGAGCTGAAACTATGGAATAGTGTATGAAGTCATTAGTTGCCTAGATGAATAGGGCCTTGCATTGCTTAGCAATATCGATATCTACTAATATACCCATAAGTAGACTTCCATGTAGTTCCATAGCAGACTTGATAGACATAGACATACCTTTAGGTATAGGTATCTCCATCATTCAAGTGTAGTACAAGGAGTATGCGTGTTTTATAGTAGGCATTTTGCAGAGAGGAAGGTATATAACATCACATCATCCATTGCATTAGCTTTATCTCCATGCTTCATTCCCTACTAGCCGTGTAGGTAAATTCATATATGTAGTTTTGTCGGTCGTACGTAGCATATAGTATGAGTGGAAGTATGTCTACTACCAATTCCAATTTCGACTGCACGTGTAGGTAATCTGAGTTCTTTGATAGGTACGAGTACGAGACGAGAGAACGAGAAGGACCTCTGATCCTACCCCGTCCCAAAACGTACACTACCTTCAGAGTGTGTATACTTGATCTGTCTGTACACATGTGAAAATAAATTTCTGCCCTCTAGCTTCTTTTCAAACAAGAGAAAATAGCTAATAAAGTTGATCTGGTCTGTATTTGACTTATGTCTGTCAAACAATTTTAGACTTTCCGAGTTGTAAGTTTGACCTTTCAAAACGGAAGCATTTCCAGATAGCGTAATCCCATATCCAAATCTACAAAGATAGCAGACTACCTATCTATATAAATACACTATGTAATACCATAGTACCTACCTACCACAGTTTTCTCCAAGTTTAACACTTGGTGTATGTATTAAAGTTTAAAGTCAAACGTCAAAGCTGTATTTTCAAATCCTATTCCTATGATTCCTCCTAGGGTATTTATGGGTGTTAATGGTAAATGAAAGCGTGTTAATCGAAATGTGGGATGAGGACAGCATGGGAGAGGGGAGGTTGGCCGATTGTGTGAAATACAAGGAGCAGTGCTTTGCAGCTGGAGAACGAGAAAAGGATAGTAATGATGTTTAGTATTGTTATTATATCAATAATCATGAATCATCAACCCATGGATGCTATTGCATTAATAATGATCAATACAAGTTTTGAATCTCTTTCTATAGTTCAAGGAAATAAGTGTTTGAGTGTCCACTGCGACACCGTAACACATAATAATGTGTACTTAAAGGCATGCCAGACGAAATGTAGATTTATTATAAACTAAGATTCGAGGAATCCCAAGGAAATTGTTGCGAACCGTTCGCAAACATCACCTTTCTCTTGAATTGTGTACGAAACATTTCATAAAACGGTTATGTACAGCTTGTTTTTTTATAATGCTACAAAGACCTAGGTTTTTTGGTAATTGCCGTAGTGGATGATGAGTGACTGACTAGTGAGAGTGTAATTCAGCAGGGGGTTGACACGTGGCTTCGGAAAATAATATTTTGACTATTCTTTGTTTGTTTTGATGTTCACATTCATATTCATGCTTATCTTGAAGCTTGAGGAGTGAGACACAAACAAGCTTCTCTATCTCTGACCCTTATTTTCCCTCTTGTCCTATCCTAAATAGTCTCGCCCTGTAGGTTCGTGGCTCGTCTCTCCTACCGATGCGTTGTGAGCAGTAATGTACATATACAGTAGCGTGTACATGTGCATATAAGTAGGTATGTTGATTGGGATGTGATGAGACTGATGAAGGTGGTCAAAGCTTAGCTCGAAAATTCTATTTTTTTTCTTTCCGCACATCAAACCGCTATTCCCACTATACAGCTACCATTGCATTACCACAGCGCTACCTCGACTCGGGTCCTTCCCTCATTTCCATTAAGAAAAGTTGTGATGGGAAGGAGCTGTTTTGCGGTGTGGTCGGGAAGTGCTAAGTTGTAGTTTTTGATGAGATATTTTCAATTTCATGCGTCATACTTATTCATAGATGTAGGTATATACATAAATATAATTGTGTCTGTATATGTAAGAACCTTTTTGAAAGTATTATTGGTTTGGTTAATAGATGTGTGCTTGAGTGGTGTCATAGTGGTTGTCTGTAAGAGGGTGTGTATGTGTAGGAAACACTTTCTTGTTTCTGATTACCAATGGATTTTTATTCTTGAAGGTTGCGTAGAGTTTTTATTTGAAGTACGTAGGCTATAAATACTTGTGTCAACAGCGGAGCTTAGGAGAAACTACGTGTGTATATGTAATAATCCTTGGGCTCATATCGTCGTCTGAAAAGGTGCAGATGTTGACCAGAGTATTTACTTTGAATAAGCCTTTTGTAGAGAGTACAGTGTAGGATGTCTTACTCTCTCCTCAAGTATCGGCAATCAGCACTTCGTCTTTCTTTCTCTCTTTCTCCCTCTCCTCTAGCCTTCTTTTAGGAGGAGAGAATCGTGCTGCTGTCTGTCTGGGTTTGGAGGACCTCCTCTGCGTAGATACATTCATATTATTGTTACCTTTCAGTTCAAATATCCGAATCCGACAAAGCTGCTAAGTCGAAGAACCGCTCGTATACTTATTCCGGCCTGGGTGTCCTTGTCCTCCCCCATATATTTCCCTCATCTCTCTCTCTCTCTCGCTCGTTACCAAAAATTCCTAAAACCAGGATTCTCTAGAGAGGATGATGTGTTGGTTTGGTTTGGGCTTTATGGAGTTGCAGGAATTCTTGCAAACGCGTCGTCCTCATCAACAGATCTCGATCACACTTGTTTTCTCTTTAAGATTTTGGTTTTGTAAACGAAAGTAAAAACATTGTAAACACTTTCGTGATGCGTCTCATACCACTTTAGTGAGACTTGGAAAATAGGAATGATAATGGGCGGGTTAGTTTTTTGCTAATAAGTAGGACATTCGGCACATAGAGTGTATATATACGGTTCTGGTTCGGGAGGAAAGAACAAAAATGAGATAAATGGATGGAAATGAAGGAGTATTATGTGGCGGCACGGATTTTGATATGTGTATTTTTTTCTTTTTTCCTAAAATATTTCCAGGTGGAGTAGCTGAAAGGGTTCTTGAGAGGAGTGAGAAGCCATGGTTGATGTTGAAGGAACATGCAAGAGATTCAGTTCGTCAGATGGAGAATGTGCGATTCCATATGCAACTGGCTGAGGACCCTCACGGCCCCACTGTCGCTCTGTATGTCGGTAATCTTCCCACCAACATGAGTCAGCGACAGTATGAAAACGTCCTCCAGGATTTTCTTGGTCGGGAGCAGAGTCGTAAATTTTGTATTGGTCCCATCTACTACGAGTATGGGAGCTTGGTCATTACTTATGAAGATGCAAATGAGGCAGTCCGAGCCTACTGTACACTTCGTGAGTCCGTTCATGATGACAAGACGCTCCTAGTACTACTGCTCCCAGCTCTAGCCTCCCACATGATTCCAGCGGGTGTTACTCCACTTCTTGTCTTCGTCAATGTTAAATCCGGTGGTTGCCAAGGACTGGAACTTGTAACTTCATTCCGAAAATTATTAAATCCGTATCAAGTTTTTGACTTGGACAACGGCGGGCCTCTTCCAGGTAAAAACAAACAAATACAATGGAATGGAAAATAATCTCCACCATGAATAGATATGGAGATACGCAAACTAATGAATTTTTTAAAGTGATATGATACTTAAATAAAAAATGAAAGTGTTTTAGAGCTCATGAATTGAGAGGAAATATGTTTTGTTCATTTCTCTCAGGGCTTTACGTCTTCCGTCATATAAACAACTACCGAATTCTAGTTTGTGGAGGAGATGGAACAATTGGCTGGGTTCTTCAATGTTTGGACAATGTAGGTCAAGATTCTGAATGTTCATCTCCTCCCTGCGCTATTGTTCCCCTTGGGACTGGTAACGACTTGGCGAGGGTGCTACGATGGGGCCCAGGATACACGGGTGGTGAGGATGCTATGACGCTCTTGCGAGATGTCATCGAAGCTGAAGAAATCCGTTTAGATCGATGGACTGTCGTATTTCATCCTGATGAGAAAGCGGATGATAAAGTTGCTGTCAACCAAGCTTGTAAGTATATTTCCTCGATAGATTCTGAAACACTTTCACCAAAGCTAGGGTACTATGGTGCGGCTCCGTAGATCATCTCTTTGGACCGTATTGGATACTGCAAACTTTGGTGGGATAATAGCTGAACTGTCTTGTGTAATTTTACAGTACAAGTGGGGTCAAGCCAGAGTGAAGACAACACGGCAATATATGTGATGAATAATTATTTTGGAATTGGAATTGACGCTGATCTCTGTTTGGACTTCCATAATGCAAGAGAAGAGAATCCACTAAAGTTCAACTCCAGGCTCCACAATAAAGGAGTCTACGTCAAAATGGGTCTCAGAAAAATGGTCTCAAGGAAAATGTGCAAGGATCTTCAAAAAGAAATTCGTTTAGAAGTAGATGGGAAAGTAGTGGATCTGCCAGCTGTTGAAGGAATCATCATTTTAAATATCCTAAGGTGAGAATTTGTGCCTTCTTTCTCAGCACGCAATTCTCTTCTGAAATTTAAAATTCTTCAAAATTTTGGTAATAATGTCTTAATGTGGGTAATAAGCATAAGGGAAACACCAATGTATTTTTCTCGTTTGTTCTGAAAATAGTTGGGGCTCTGGTGCAAATCCTTGGGGACCTGAGCGTGAAGACCAATTCAATAAACCAAACCATTGGGATGGTATGTTGGAGGTTGTTGGAGTAACTGGTGTCGTTCACTTGGGACAGATTCAGTCCGGACTCAGGTCAGCTATGCGAATAGCACAGGGTGGTCATATCAAGATCCGTCTCAATACTGACATGCCCGTTCAAGTTGACGGCGAGCCCTGGATTCAAACGCCCGGTGAAGTCGTCGTACTCAAGTCCGCTCTCAAGGTATTATACTACATCATTAATACTATGACTACTTTTATATTCGCTCCGACCAAACTACAAATAGAAACTACGCATTACAAAGAGGGACTCATTCATACAAAGTATCTTTTTATAAATAATTGCAAGAAATAATCTTAAAATCTTGAACTTGTAGGCAACGATGTTGAAGAAAACGAAGATGAAGCGTCGGAACACAGAAGCAGTGATGTCGCCCATGACGACATCATGCCCATCCCCAACTCCGCCGCAGTCCTCCCAACAGCCCCAGCATCACCAACAATCAGCCGATGAGTAGAACTTCCTCTCGTTGTACTTTTCCACATCTTTTCTTCACTATATTCAACCCTTCCTCATTCAAATCAACGTAAAAAAAACGTAATGTGTATGACCTAATCGTAAGTGTACTAACCAGGTATGTAACTAACAAGATTAATTATTTAGGAACCTAAAAGGCTTACCACGATGTCAATATGTACTACCAGAACTTTAAGTTAGAGATATTACTATACCTGTGTAAACAACATTTTAAATTAAAATTATATCCATTAGATTAACTGATGAGGCCCATTCATAAAGGTACTCCGCGGATACATAAAAGTATATTATTATATATGCATAAATAACTAAACTCCATCTCGGCCCAATCGAAAAAAAACAATCGCAATATACTTTCCTCCTGAGAATTGGCAGCAATATGAAACTTCCACTATACATATATTTAACCAATTTAAAGTTTACAAAAAAAAATTAATTTCATTAATGTAAACGATTTTGGAATTTTCGTGCTACTCGTACTCATATGATTATTGCATAACATATATTATTATATTCTAAGTATATTTGTAGTGCAAAATCGTGCGGTCTTCGAACACCACAAAATGTTCTCAAAATATTTCAATCTGGACTTACTATAACTAACTCTTTGTTCCTAAGAAAAACAAAACATAAGCATCTATCTACTATGTATAATTATTCAAAATTTTAACTAAAAACTAAATTATTATCAAAATTGACTCACAAAGAATTCAACGAAATTCAAACTCACCGAAAGTAATAATAATAATGCAATTTAGAAAAGAAAACATAAGCATATATACCTATGCCTATAGTTACAAAATATTATAATATATACATATATATGGGTTGCCAGTTATAAATAAAAATAAAAAAAGTGACAACAATCGAATATCGAATCCAGTCAGATGACATATTATAGAAGACTACAGGGAGTCATGTCATGATGGTGAATCAGATGCTGACTTTTAAAAAAAAATGTAGTAATAATAAAATCGGAACAGGTGGATGGCTTGTGTACAGATACGAATATAATATTTATTATTACGAAAAAATAATAATATATTACTAAAAGTATATAAGGTGTAATAGCATACGAACGGTTTAACGAATTGATAAAATGGGGAAAAATATTCAGATTCTCTATATAGTTACAAATTACTATTTCCAGTATAAAAACAATACATATATAAAGAATATTATACCCTATACCAATGTAAAACTTACATTTACATTGTAATATAGATATACATAAAATCTTACCCTATTTAATCATAAACACTCCACACCTACATACACTTACATAATTATATGAATTATATAATTATACCTGCGTACAAAATGATTCATTACGTTTGTGTAACAATCAGTCAATCCCGCCCCTATCTCTACCTGTACAGAAAAATTACAAGCATCACTCACAATATTTATTTTTGATTTGATAATTACAACACTCTTAAGGGATCTGTAATTTCCAAGGCAGAATGACAAACATAATATTTTATTGTCTAGCTTATGAAAGTTTGAAGAATTCAAAACAAAGCAAAGTTCTAAGTTAGCTTTAAATATTATCTCGTACTGATGCTCAGTATTCTAGTCACCTTTTTAAGAAAAATTTAACATTACTACTATAAGTTTTGTCTTCGGTAATTAAACTCTTAGCTATACATAATATAGGTTGTGTTGTGTGTAGGAGCTAAAGTGGTTCGTTAAAATTAGATATGGCAGATTTTATTTTGCTCAAATTATTCTTGTCCACACTTTTTTCATTTCTCGCTATTATTCATTTGTTTGTGCACATTATTTGTATATATATATATTATTTACAGTAGGGCGTATAGCTGTACTTTTGAGTGTGAATTTAAAAAAAAACAAATATATAAAAGTTTGACTTAATTAAACTTACTTTTATTTCATATCCCCAGTACACTCACTACTACTAATTACCGCTGTACGGCTTGATTTGTAAATATAATTTAGCGTATATTATACGGATAATCCTATTTAAATCTTGTTATTTTAATTCTAGAATTTCACTTATGTTTAGTTATTCTCAAAATTTTAAATTTCAACACCCATAACCTCGTTACTCAATTTATGATTCTTATTTTGTGTTCATTAAAAATTATTATTATTGTATTACATTTCGTTTCAGTTTGAAGGATTTAGTTTCTTTCTCATCACCAGTTGAGAAATAATTTACCTATTTATTTTGCACCTTTTATTTTATTGATATCTTAATTTTGCTATAAAACAATGATTTTTACCACTATCTCTACTTTCTACACTTATTTATAACCCTCTCTTTTATCCATTATTCCATATTCGTTGACTTTGACTTTAAACCTTGTTTGCAATAATGCGAATGTTTACTTACGACAAAAAGTGGTACAAGAAACCCAAATTCAACGTGGTATAACTATATTAGTAGTACGTATGCACAGACATAGTATGTGATAAAATAATCAGTAGAGCTGTATATTGTTACTTGTTAGTGCATATGCAACTATGCTATGCTGCGGCACACGTCCCTTAAAATTCGCTTGATTTATGTAATACATGACATAATACTTGATAATATACAGAGCAGGAGTAGGGATAGGAACAGGAAGAAGTTAGTCACTTATTTACCATGAAATTGAGCAAAACCTAAATTATTTTAATTTTCTCACAATCACGTGCATTGTGGCAAGATGACTGGCAATACAAAATATTGCTGATATTAAGAACTACTGGAAACCATCATATTCGTTTAATTTTATTAGGAAAAGTTCTCAGTACAAATACCACTGTGGGAACTCGAATGCAAAAGCACATAGTCCGAGTACCAGAAGTAGAAAGTGTAAAGGCATATTGAGAAAATTTGTAGAAAAATCCTTCCGTAAAATCTCTTAGAGTCGTAAGCAAAACTTCCTTCTTTGAATTTTAATTCCTGAATTTTTTAAAATTAAAAGTTAGACATGTAATATCATGGGTAGGAAATTCCAGTGAAAGTAAGTATAATTATTAGCGACTATAATATATTAGAAATACCTAATAGGGAAACAAGTCTACCTTTACTGATAACAATAACGAATCACACACACACACACCTACATGTAAGATACATATATACACACAATGAATACATTTTTAAAAAGGTACTAGTACTTCAAATAAAAATATCTATACGTCAGGGTAGTGGCAAAAAAGAGATCCAAAGAAATAATGTCACTCAAATAATGTTCGTTGTTGTAGGTACTCGTACATATTCAATTCCATTCTATAAAAACTATACGTATACAAATAAAAATAACAGTATATAATTTAAAATTTTTGACCTATACTTAAACCTTCCTACTCCTAAAATATACAAAACCTCATCATATATACTGTACCAAGCTAGATAGGGAAAGTCAAAGTCGCAAAAGTACTACACAACATCCGAACGAAACGGACACCATAATACTGAACGAATATCCAACTAATTTATTATGATAAAAAATAATGCTATATAGGTACATGTAAAAAACATTCTTGTTGTTCTTGATGTCTATGTCAGTCAATGTACCTCATGTGGCCAAATGATTCAGAAATATATAATTATTATAATATGTAGAGAAGAACACGCACATTACACACGAAAAAAACGCATGGATTTTAGCGAAAAGTGTTGTTTAGTACTCAATAGTCATAAATAAACTATATATACATATATATATTTTCATTCTTGCAATGAACTTATATATATATACTGATAAACCATAAATACAGAACAGAGAGAACATTGCAAAAATTTGATCTATTTAAAAAAGAAAGAATTGATCTTATATATGGCATCCACGCTACATACCTACATAACATGCATACGAATATTATGTGCTTACTTGTATCTGCGTATACCAAACGAAATATCTGATTTAAATATTATTGTATACTCTATAATATAATTAACCTAAAACTATTTAACCAAAAAAGAAAACCGCCAACACACATAATATATATTATAAAATTACAAATTACTACAATAGTATGACTACTTACATATGACATAATAATAATAAATGATTCTATATATAGCTATTCCTTTAAATTTAAATTACATTAAAACTAATTCGAATTTAATAAATTATATATGTATGTAAACTAAAATTACAATTGCAGTGTAACTATAGCTTTTAGCTGTATACAAAAAAAATATAAATATATACATGTAATAACATTAAAATTTAATTACAATGTAAAGGTATGTCATATGCGATATACATCATACATACATATGCAATGCAAATGCCTGGCCTGAAGATCAAATCAAAAGAAAAAATATTCAATTTCAAACAGAAAGAGACAAGATAAATGTGTAGGAGGAGGAGGAGGGATTTAGAAACGAGTGATGTATATACATTAAGGGTACGGTTTAACGTATATTATATATGAAAGGAATCAGAAAGTAAATAGGAGTAAAGGATACAAGCGTATAGAGTCAATTTTTTGCTATATATATAATTATGTATAATTATATCTATATATGTATGTATGTATAGTGTTCACTGTCAAAACAAAATAATCTACAAAACAGGGACATTTACAAGGAAAAATAGCAGAGAGATATGAACAGAAGCTCAAAAAATTATTAAAAGAGGAAAAATAAAAACATAAGACAAAAATGGAAACCAAAAATGTTGATAAACAAAAAGAGGGTATATACATTACAGAAACAGATTTACAGAGAAACGAAAACGAATAGAAATTCCAAAAATATAAATACTTATGAAAAAAAAGTATGCCAGGAAGAAAAAAAACAATTTTTTGAAAGGCGTGCACATAACAGGCACGACTATGATAATGATTTATGAAACTGAGTTTAATTGTTAAAAAAAAAGAAGAATAAGAAAATGTTAAAAGTTAAAAGCAAGGGATTATTGATAATTGATATAATTCGTATTGAAAACATCAGTATTATTATCCAGGCCATGGTACACATTACATAATAACTACATAGATAGAATTCCTTTTACTGATATAATATCCGAAGTACGGAAGAAGAAGAAGAAGAGGGGGAAAACATAATAAATATAAACATTATGACACACATATAATTAAAATATATATATATAAATATATATGAATATTGATTCTATAAAATAAAAATATACAATAGAAAATCCTTTTTACATTAAATAATATAAAAATATATACTTTACCTAACTAAACTACCTATAAAGATAACGGTATATAAGCTACTCATATATAACTACAATGACGACGACTACAAATAATTATAACTAACATACTATAAAAAAAGCTATATTATACTTGTACGCCATATGAGTTCATTCCGAGCAAATACAAATGTTTTAATATAATGTACAGGAAAAAAAACATAATATAATAATATTTTCATTGCGGCAACCGAAGAGGGGGTGGGGGGAGAGGGGGGATCGGAAAGAAGAAACAAAGATGCAAAGAATTAAATTTTCAATTTCAAAGAAAACAATACTAGTCAATGGTCACATGCACATGTATACTACTGCGTATATAAATATGGTATTATGATTAATTACTACATTACAACAATTATGAAAAAAATGATCAAAATCAAAAATCTTAGTTATTATAGAGCTAAATTTATATTTATTATTAGCTGTACCAAAACTCTGTTAGTGAAACAAACAAAATCAAAACGGAAAGCAAACACACGTAGATTATTGGTCCAAATTTTAGTATTTCTATCCTGCCATATTTTAATAATAATTCTTATTTAAAATTGACAAATTCCAATGTTGTATTATGTATTATTGATGGAGGAGAGCGTGAGAATTATAGCGCGACTTCAAAATTGAATCCCATTAAATAGCAAAATCTTAGCATTTCACAAGATAAGTAATTAGAACTGTAAATACTTCCTGCGTATAAAATAAATTACGTAACACGAAACGATTTACAAACACACAAAATTATATAACAACTTAAAAATATGTATAATTATGTGAGTGTGTACAAGGAAATGAAACCTGCCTGAAAATTATAAACTACTACAAAAATCATTATGTAGAAAAACATGTTCTTATGTAGGGATAATTTATGAGTACTACGCAATTCAATAACTAATAATCTACATGAAATCTCTAATTGAAATCAAAATTGGAATCGAGGTTAAGGATTATATTATATAGTATTGTATTAGTAGATACATTTTATGTGGTATATAACATTTTCGCCACTTCATATACCTGTACTATGTACATTGTAGAGGCATTATTTTAAACGAATATAATTATTATTGTATTCAAGATTCCAAGGTAGTATACATAGTGTGACATAATTCGAATCGTATATAAAATATTCTTCATTTTTTTAAAGTCGATTATATTATATATAATTTTTTAAAATAAAGCGCTCATATGTAAGTCATTGTTATAATTGTTATTGTTGTGTAAAGGAACTTGTTAATGTTAAACTGGAAAACGAAAAGGCAGAGTCGGCAAGACGTACGTTTTTTAATAATTTCTTATTCCTACATAATATATACTAAAAAAAAACTAACACAGAACCATTTTCAGCGAAGATAAGAAAAAAAAAGAAATGCTTCCAAATCCTTTAACAAAAATACCATATTGATTTGCAAGACATGTGTAACTTTTACCTAATTATATATACTATATATTATATGTGATTTCCTTTCTTTCCTGACCTGTACAAAGGACTGCGCTGTGAAGAATTATTTATCATATGGGCATTATTTGTAAATTAATAACTCGAGATCCAACAAAAAAAATGTTGTGTATAGATTACTACTAAATATTCTTTTAATATTATCATTATTATTGTTACAAATCCTCATCGACATCGTGGTGGTTGAGTGTGCTGGACTCATTTTTGTTTAGGTTTAAATTTAAACAAAGGGGTTCATAATATTATTACAATATATTTACAACTATGCGCACACTAAATTGGCACCGGACACTATAGTCAATACTGTACTTGTGAAATTGTAATAGGAAGCACAAGGGAAAACACCTATTATAATTATAATTATTATAACTTACATAATATGCGCATAAAAAAATAATGCCACAAATGAAAATACTGATAAATATGCACAACTTCCGCCAAAACAGTATATGTATGTGTAGTGTGAAAAACTACCTCCAACCTATAGAATGGGTGCACATATGCATATTACAAAAATATACTGCTATATAGTTCTGTGCCCTTTTTGATTGACTATAAACAATCCACAATTGCAGCATTTACTTACAGTACATCTGTGACGAAAACGAATGACAAAAATAATGAGAAATTATTTAATAGTAATTATATTCAACTGAATCATTATATAATTACATAATATATATGTACAATATATCCAACCAAAATAATTATTATACATTATGAATTGTGGACAAGCATGGTACAACTCTTATTTTCCCAAGTTACATTAGCATTATATACTATAAGCAGCTATATATTTTAGTTGTACTGTCGATGTATAAAAAAATAAAACTATATCTATATAGCGTGACGTCTTGTAAATTGATAGGTGTTTACATTATGTGGTGGTGTAATAAGTATTAATTCATAGTGTAAATAATATGTATACTTACATTTAATTAAGTCAATTACATTATTATATAACTATAGAGGGTATAATGGTAAGGGGGAGAGAGAGACGTTTACCGTTATTAAGAGGGGGGAAGTGTACTATATAGTATCTAATCAATTGATAAAGTAAAAAAAAATATCAATAATGATACTACAAATAATGTACTTATTTATGAAATCAAAATCGGAGACAGGGACAACAACAACAACTGGAAGATTTAACTGATTTTACGAACTGGAATAGTTATTATTCAAAATGGATGAGCACAAAGAGGGAGGAGAGGAAATTAGTAAGATTCAGAAACTATTAAAAAAAATCATTCAAAATTATGATTATGATGTTTCTTATTGAGGCAGGAATTTAGTTCTACTACTTAATAGGAAACTATTTTGGTTATAAAGGAAAGTAGAATCGCAGGAATCAAACAGTTAAAAATTCTTCGTGCTCCGTGTGCGCGTCTCTTCTTCATATGTGTAAAGTAAACCTAAACCAAATACTACTGGTTTAACACGAGTAAGTATTTTGTAAGATTCGGAAATCTTATGACAAACCAAAAAAAAATAAATAACAAATATAATTATACAAAAATAATAACAACAACATCATTGAAACAGAATCAATAATGGAGAAAAAAAACATTTTTTTTGTAGAAGAGAAAGAAAAGCTGCAACATGACTGTATTATGTTAGCGTCTGCTCAGAATTGAAATTAGATAACTAAAATTACTAACATCAATAATTTGTTCAGAAATTCGGGCAGAGTTGAAAATTTACCAAATTCTCTCATGCAGCAAATGTATTTTACATCCGAGCGAGTTTTGCATTCTTTTTACAGTCACAGTAATAAAGAAATGACACTCGCCCACCCCCAAAAAAATCCTTCGTTTTTTGAAACAGAAGGAGATATGCGTGGAGCATTCTCTCCGGTGAAAAGTAAATCAGAGCTGCGGAGATTTGCAGGATTCGTTTTTGCGAGTAAGTAAAATCGTTGTGGTCGTACTCATATAATATTATAAGACGACTAGAAAATATTTAACAAAAACAAAAATAAATAAACAAACACACAAACAAGTAAAATCAAAAATAATATTGAAAAGTAACCATCTTAAAGAGAAAAGTATAACTACAAAAAAATAAATATATAAGAAAAGAAAATTTGTACACAATTTTAAGTTCACATTTAAGAGACTCGATCCAACGAATCTCTGCTTCTGTCCATGGGAAATATGGGGCTCAGTTGCTTTCACACTGTGGATGAGATGATAATCATTCAAAATTCGGGGGAGAATTATATTTACAAAATGAAATCATTAAAAATCAAAACAATTTCTACATGAAAATAAAAAAAATGTATGGAAAATTTAAAAAGTCTCTTTGTAAAATAAATCTCCTCAACGAATGAAAATAATGGTTTTCCAAATTCCAAATACGGATTGAAAGTAATTAAATTATTTGCCATGTTGATGGAAAGTGTGGACTAAAAATTGTCATTCCTAGTAATAAAGATATTATAGGTATAAGAAACGGGAATTTATTTAATCCTTTTTTTTTATTTGATTTCTTAGTTTTGTTCGGAGCGTCTGAGCACTATATACAATGCATATAACATGAGTCTAGTGTGTAAGTACGCAGGTATATAAGCATCTATAGGGTATATTTTAAGGAACTATAGTATAATTAAATAATATATATTTAAGGATAAGTATGTTTACAGTGAGCCGTTCAAGATCCCCCCAAAACATTATTATGTGCAAGTACTAAGGTATGTATGTCTGTATAAGATGAAGGATATAAAAAAAAATGAAAATATTGAGTATTTAAAATGGTAACAATAATAATAACTTATTACAACATGTAATAATAATAATAATGAATAAATAAATAAATAATAAAATATAAAATGCCATTGTAAGAATAAGGGTATTGGATATGCTGAGATATTTAGTTGTGTTATAATATTACTATATATGAAAAGAGTGACAAAAGAAATATGAATAATACAATGTATGCAATTAATTATGGTAAGAAAGAAAGAGAGAAACTAAATAATAATCTTAGTGTTATAATGCTACTACTACATGCATACTTAAATATATTCATTATCCTGCATTAAACACGCTGTATTAAAAAAACAGTAGGTAATGTCACACATAATCTATTGTGTATGAGTATATACCACAATATTATACATACATACATTACATAACTACTATATGTAAAGAAATAAATGTATTTAACGAGAGAAATCAACATGGATAATTCATAGTAATCATTATTAGTCAGTTACAGTTTCAAATTATTATACCTAATAAAATAATAAACTTTAAACTATGGAAAATCAATCTACTGTATGATGATGATATACATAATATTATGAATGTCTACAATATACAAATAAAACCGTTATTTAAAATGAAGCTTCCTCTAAAGTAAAACAATGAACCATTTTTTTTCTGTACATTTTACCTGCATAAATAATTAATTATTATCATTATTGTGGACAACCATTTTGTAAACTCGCATCTCATCAGATCAGACATAAAATCATCCATATAGTACCACAAAGTCGTCACCAGTCACAGGTTTAAAAAAGGTGACAGGTCACACAGACTGCCAGCCTCGCTGTCTGACTAGTGAGGCTGGGTCTGGCTCTGGACGCGTCTGTCCTTTCCCTTTCACTTCAGCAGGCCTTTAGATGGACAGATCTACAGAGCAAGAAATAGCACAATACTTGTTGTGACGCGGGAATTTCAAAATTATACTCCCAACGTCACTTCCTTCAACAATTTGAGGGAGATGAGATTGAGAATTTGTGAAGAGTTCTTTAGGCTTTTGGTTTTGGGTCTGCAAAGTTATGCAAAGTTGAAATCGGAAGTGTGAAAGTGAAAGAGAAAGTCGTTTGAAATTTAACTCTAATTTAAAAAAATTAAATTAATGTTGAAGTAACTTATATTATATAATATTTAAACAGTGAAGTCATGTCTGTCCCTTCGCTACCGGTAGCACCAGTTGCAAAACCGAAAAAACACTTTATCGGAGCAGCCGCGCCGTCAGGTTATGTTGCAGGTGTCGGAAGAGGGTAAATACATTTTTTTTTTTAACTTTTATCATTTATTTTATTAAAGAGATATAATTATACTACTATGAAACTATCGTAGCAGACATTTAAACAAAATTTCGTCAAACATGAACTATATTATTGTAGTTCAGTAGTTTAATTTTATCATGTTTGGTTATGCAACTAAGGTGGTTGTCTATCATTATCATATGTCTAACCATGCTTATTCATTAAATATGAATATGATCATTATAATTTTGAATATGATTTTATAAATTTTGATTAATTTTGTGTGTGCGACATGTGATAATTTATTTAGAGCTACTGGATTCACAACTCGTTCTGATATTGGTCCTGCTCGTGATGCGAACGATGTTTCCGATGATCGTCATGCTCCCCCTAATAAAAGGAAAAAACCCGGCGGAAGTGGGGGTAACCAAAAAGAAACTGAAGAAGAAGAAGACGAGGAAGATTTAAACGACTCAAATTACGATGAGGTGAATTCCTAACTCTTTTAGTATTGATGATATTGCTTGGATTTAAGCAAGCTATGAAGCTATCAATAATAATCGAAATGGTCTGGCCCGGTATGATCTGGTTCGAAGATTTTGGACCAGACCAAACCAGACCACATTTTTCTGGTCCCACCATATGAAAAATGTTTGAGGAAATCTAGTAGGATAATTTTATTTTCTGCACTATTTTGTTTAATTATTTTTATATTTATTACTACCTATTTACATAATTTATCAACCTTTTGAAATACTTGACCATTTTTAACGTGTGGTATACTATAATAGCATATGAACGGTAATGATTAGTAGTATTTAATTAACTTAGAGTTACAGGCACGATCCCAAAATTCTTTTGAAATTTAAAAAAAAACCGAATTTGTTTTCTAAATCCCGTCTAACAATGTTGTAGGGGCCTGAAGGCAAAAACAAAAAAAAAAGCATAAACTTATTTTTAATAATAATAATAATATCCCGGGCAGAATCCAAGGGATCTAACGATAAGATAAAGTCTCTTGTTATCCCGGTTGTCACTACAGTAAAAACTGTTTTCACTCTGGAAAGCTTGCGTTAGACGGGAGTTTCTTAAAATTCCATCCCTTAAATTCTTCGAGTTTGTTCTTAAAGGTATTTACACCACATTTGTCTTATTTTGACGTGAGCATTTTTCACATCACTAGGTAGCCTATTCCATTCATTCACTACACGCTGTGTAAAAAAGTGATGCTTGGCACTCGTTGATGTTTTTTCACTTTTTAGACCAGAAATGACCAGACCAGGTCATTTCGATCACTAGCTATCAACATCTGTGGAACTCGGTTGAATATCTGTATAGAATCAGCGAAGTTAGAACCCATGTGATTTAAGTTATATTTGAATGTTTTGTCTAAACAAATGCAATTATTATTGTTACTCTTACTTTAGTTTTCCGGCTATGGAGGCTCCCTGTTTAGCAAAGATCCCTACGATAAGGATGATGAAGAAGCGGATAAAATCTACGATTCTATTGACCAGCGAATGGACGAAAAAAGAAAAGATTACAGGGAAAAGAAACTTAAAGGTATGTAATGCCTTTGATTCCAAGCGTTCTTATTGACATTAATTAGCCAGTTGACAGAGTGTCGTAAATGTATGGTATTTTAAAAGATTGTTTTAAAATTTAATTTTAAATATTAATGTATATTTTAGCTGTACTTGAGAGATATCGCCAGGAGCGTCCAAAAATTCAGCAACAGTTTAGTGATTTAAGAAGAGCTCTTTCGTCGGTGAGTGAGGACGATTGGAATAGTATTCCGGAAGTGGGTGACTCGAGAAATAAGAAACAACGAAATCCTCGCGCAGAAAAGTACTTAATCATTTGATTTTCATTTACATTACTCGATAATTTTAATGTGCCCCATTTTAACCTTAACTCTTATGGTTAGGTTTACTCCACTTCCTGACTCAGTATTATCATCGAACTTGGGCGGAGAGAGTGTAGCAACCTTGGATCCTTCATCGGGCCTTGCATCTGCGTTTCCTAACTCTGGCTTGTTAACTCCAGGTAAGGCTTATGTGACTCTTTTAACTTAATTTGTTCAAATTCTCATTAACACCAGACACCAATCCATGACAGCATACTGCAATCTTATAATTTTACATTGCTTTATAGGTATGTCAACTCCTTCGGGTGATTTGGACTTAAGAAAGATTGGGCAAGCTCGTAATACGCTGATGAATGTCAAGCTTAGCCAGATATCTGATTCTGTGACTGGACAAACTGTAGTAGATCCCAAAGGTTATTTAACTGATCTGCAGTCTATGATTCCCACATACGGTGGTGACATAAAGTAAGTTATTCAACAATTTATTTGTTCAAAATACCTTTTGTACCTATTTAGTTGCTTTATGGGTTTAATTCTCTTGTTTGCAGTGATATTAAAAAGGCTAGACTTCTCCTCAAGTCCGTTAGGGAAACTAATCCTAACCATCCACCCGCATGGATTGCTTCAGCTCGTCTCGAAGAGGTCACTGGCAAACTTCAAACTGCTCGAAATCTCATAATGAAAGGTTGTGAAGTGAATCCGAACTCGGAAGACTTATGGCTGGAAGCAGCAAGACTTCAACCACCAGATCTCGGAAAAGCCATTATTGCTCAAGCCGTTCGGCACATTCCAACATCTGTACGTATTTGGGCAAAAGCTGCTGACTTAGAACTTGAAGGTAAAGCCAAGAAGAAAGTGTACAGAAAAGCTTTAGAACATATTCCTAACAGTGTGCGTCTGTGGAAAGCTGCTGTGGAATTGGAGGAACCTGATGATGCAAGACTTCTTCTTGGTCGGGCTGTAGAATGTTGTCCAACTAGTGTGGAACTTTGGCTTGGTCTTGCGAGGTAGTTACATGCCAAAAATTCATTTAACTAAGCTTGAGTCTGATCCATTATACTAAGCAATATTCTTGTTTTTATTTTTTGCGCTTCTTTACAGGTTGGAAAGTTATGAAAATGCGAGAAAGGTTCTGAATAAAGCTCGTCAAAATATTCCAACGGATCGCTTGATTTGGATAACGGCAGCAAAGCTAGAAGAAGCTAATGGAAACGATCATATGGTCGAAAAAATTGTGGAGCGAGCAATTAGCTCTCTAACTTCAAATGGAGTGGAGTTAACCCGAGATCAGTGGTTGGAAGATGCTATCGAATGCGACAAGGGAAAGTCCTATCTAACGTGTCGAGCTATTGTAAAATCTATTATTGGCTACGGTTTGGAAGATGAAGAACGAAAAGAAACTTGGATGGAGGACGCAGAAAATTGCGCTTCGAAAGGAGCGATTGAGTGTGCTCGAGCCATTTATTCGCATGCTCTTAGTGTTTATCCCACCAAAAAAAGTATCTGGAAACAGGCGGCGTACTTTGAAAAAGCAAATGGCGATCGAGAAAGTCTAGAGAATCTCCTCCAGAAAGCTGTGCAGCATTGCCCAAAGGCGGAAGTATTATGGCTGATGGGAGCAAAATCAAAATGGATGGCTGTAAGAATATTTCCAGTTTTATAATTAGTAAATCTTGATCTAGCGTATTTCAATATGGTATGCAATCTTAATAAGCATTTAATTTGCTGTATATGATAATTATTTTAGGGGGATGTACCTGCCGCTCGAAGTATTTTATCACTTGCTTTCAAAGCAAATCCGAATTCAGAGGAAATTTGGCTTGCTGCTGTGAAGCTAGAATCTGAAAACAATGAATATGACAGAGCGAGAAAATTATTGGCGAGAGCCAGAGCTTCAGCACCAACTCCAAGGTTAAACTCTAAACTGGAGAACTGCATTTCATGAAATAAAGAAACATTGTAAATTGCTCCTCTTGTTACTTTATTTCAGCTCTAAATTTTGTAAAATTATGATTACAGAGTGATGGTGAAGAGTGTGAAGCTGGAGTGGGCTCTCAATGAACTTAAAGCCGCCCTCCAATTAATTGAAGAAGGACTTAAAGCGTTTCCTGACTGTGCAAAGTTATGGATGATGAAAGGACAGATTACAGACCAGCAAGGAAGTATAGACGGCGCTCGGGACATATATGCTGACGGTGTAAAGAAGTGCCCTGACTCCGTTCCTTTATGGATTCTCTTTTCCAACATTGAAGAGCGTAGAGGGCAACTCATTAAAGCACGATCAGTTCTGGATAAAGCAAGGCTCCGAAATCCACGAAATGATCGTTTGTGGTTGGAATCTGTTCGAATCGAAGCACGAGCTGGGCTCAAAGATATTTCGGAAACTCTAATGGCAAAAGGTAATAAGGGGCTATGTGCATATGACGTCCACACAAAAAGCCGGATTTTCGACTCGCCCGCGTTGGTCAACATTTGGTCAACACATCGTTACCCTCCCCTCCCCCTCCCCTATGTTGACTCAACGGCGATGGAAGATAATAGAATAAATGTAGTCGATTTTCGGATTGTTATGCCCGGACGAAAAAGAGCAGTCCATAAATGTGGATCTCATACCAGTGTGGAGCCCCCTCCCCCCTAGGCTCATTGGTTAACATTTTGGCTAACTTCGCTAACCCCCCTCCCCCCTAAGTGTGGACGTCATACATACATGGTCCCTAACTAATTAATGTTGTTTCCTGGCAATAAATTAATTTTTCAAATACTCGTTGGCAGTAATGTTGAGAATGCGGGATTAATATTGTTGTCAATGATACGTGTAGCACTACAAGAATGTCCCACTTCAGGAATTTTGTGGGCAGAAGCAATTTTTATGGAAAGCCGAGCCCAGAGGAAAACCAAAAGTGTGGATGCTCTGAAAAAATGTGAGCATGACCCTCATGTCCTACTAGCCGTCTCAAAACTATTTTGGGTCGAGCGGAAAATGAATAAATGTCGAGAGTGGTTCAACCGGACCCTTAAAATCGAGCCTGATTTAGGAGATGCATGGGCTTACTTTTACAAATTTGAATTACTTCATGGAACAGAGGTAAATATGCACATAATATTCGAATAATACATTTAAAACGCGGGTATGTGTTGTCTTCCCACCTAACTTTACTTGCTTATTTCTGTTATTTATATAGGATACTTTGAAAGACATTATACGACGCTGCGGCCAAGCTGAGCCTCATCATGGAGAACTTTGGTGCAAAGTAAGCAAGAATATCAGGAATTGGAAAAAGCAAACCGAAGAAATTCTTGCTTTAGTGGCAAAGGATTTGCCTATTCCTGTGTGAATGAATTTAAAATGATAAATTTATAATGGAGTTTGGTATAATGTGTTTATTATGTTAGTTTAAATAAATATTCTGTAAGTCTGAAAGACATTTTTTAGTGAATTTATTGCTGCTGCTAATATCATTGTACATATTTATCTCCAACATCCACTAAAAGTGATTAGATTTCGACTTCAAAATGAAATAAACGCCGCCGTATGATTTGTTTTACAACTTCAGCACCTCCTGGGTAGCTTTTCAAAAACCGAGATTCTTCGTTTCATCCAATTAAACCATCAATTCATAATTCCTAGCACCTTAGTGACACTGTAATAACTTTTAACAAGTACTTAAATTTTTTTTATACTTCCGTAGAACTCCAGTTACACGTCAGGTTATATGTGGGTTCAGAGGTTCAGGTTAAAAAAAGGTATTTTTGTGGATATTCACTATAGTAAAGAAATCTGAAGACTGCAAAATGAAAATTATCCTGGAAACCGTATCTGTTATCATTTATTAAGTTACATCCATTTCTGTTCAGTTTCAAACTGAATAAAGTCTAAACCCCACGTGTTGTTTCCTCGAAAAACATTTTTTATGGCCAACTATTTTATATTATATATTTCTTTGCTACGGAAATAACTCTACGGTAGCAGCAGATAACCATAACTATATCTGTTATGACTTAAATAGAAGTATATGACTCGATTGCTTAACCAGGGTCCTCTGACCCGTTCATACAGCTATTCAAATAGATTTTCTTTTTTTTTTACGATTTTACATTATCATAGCCGCTGGATTCGATAAAAACGACTTGAAATGAGACAACCACTGAGCTCCTACGGCACCGTCCACTACACGATGATCACAACTCAACGTTGCGTACATTACTTGAACAGCTTTGTACCTGTAATAACGTATAAGAATTCAAACTCATCAGACTAATTGATCAGACCAAGACAAAACATCAAAGTATTTAAACCCAAACTTATACAATGTTCACACACATATAACATATATATATGTTATGTACATAAAATCTTACCCCTTCTCATTATCTGCTGGAATAACTTTTTCTGAAGTCCCACCCAATGCTAGAATACAAGCCTGTGGAGGATTGATAATTGCGGAGAAGTTATGAATTCCGTACATGCCTAAGTTTGAAACGGAGAACGTTCCACCCTGTAATTTACATGATTTTACATTAAGAATTGCCAGATCTGATACTTTTGGTCGAAAGCAAAAGTTGAAAAAAAAATAACCTGGAATTCATGAGGTTGTAATTTTCCTTCTCGTGCCTTTGCTGCGAGTTGCTTAACATCACTACTAATTTCAACTAAACCTTTCTTTTCAGCACCAAAAACGATAGGGGTGATTAATCCTCTTTCCGTGCTCACGGCAACACTAACATCAACCGAATTGTATCTGCAAAAATAAAACGTCAAATTGAAAGATTAGCAAACGTACCATAAAAGCCCATCAAATACATAGCGGAAACTTACTGTCGTATAACCGAGTCTTGCCAAGAAGAATTTGCTTCTGGAACTTTTAGGCAAGCCATAGCAGCAGCTTTGATGATAAAATCGTTCAGGGAAAGCTTAGATTTGTCCTTCTGTAACTGCTTATTAAACTGCTCTCGGAGACTTAGCACCGTATCCATTTCAATTTCTGATGTTAAGTAGTAATGTGGAATTGTCTGTCAATTTAAAATTACACATGTACTTAGGTATGTATGATGACATAAATGGGTGGGTAAACAGAAATACGTTCATACACCAAAATCCCCCATCTGGTCAGTACAAAAGGACCTCTTTTGAAGCAACACTTTGTACATTACTAAGATAACATCGATTTGAACTGCTCCTCCTCAAAAGTTAGATTGATTCTTCGAGACCAACGTAGGTTTTGGTGTATGAACAGATGTGATAAAATAACTGTGACCGGTCTATGTTGTTACCTGCTTTGACTGTACCAGTCTCTTAGCAATGACACCACGTATATTAGAAACAGGAATATCTGTGTAGCTGGCACCAGAAGTAGGGGCAGCAGCCCTAGATGCTGCAGCGCCTTTAGCCTGGCCTGATACCAGGTCTTTAGTAGTGATGGATCCCAAAAAACCAGACCCTTGTCCAAGAGACTGCACATCAAATGCAAACATGCAAAGATCAATTGAAGCACGAGAACATTCAAAGTTTGATTAGATACAAATTAATTCCGTGTATAATACATAAAGGAGAAAAATCGTACACTTGTGTCAATTCCACGTTCCGCTGCAATGACCCTAGCAAAAGGGGATATAAACTGGCGGCCACCGGAGGTAGGTACTGGTGATGGAGTTCTGGCAGGGGAACTAGCTGTTTGCGAAGCAGGAGGAGGTGCAGCAGCAGCTGGTTTGGCGTCTGGGGATGATGCTTTAGCTGAGGTTTCTTCGGGTTGATAATTCGCAAACGCAGCCACGTCTTCTTGATTTGGAACAATTATGCACACCAACTATGAAAAAATTAGTAAAAACCATTTAGCAAATACTTGACGGGCTCCCAAAGACATAATGGTAAAGTAAGAATATAAAATAAATACAAAATAGGTATACTTTTCCGATCGGTATGTCTTTACTGCCAGCAGAAATTAAAATTTTGGCTAAATATCCTTCTTCAGGTGTTTCAAATCCCATCGTTGCTTTATCTGTCTCGATTTCGGCCAGAAGATCGCCTTCATTCAGTTTATCACCTATAGTATTTGTTAAAATTTTAATACTCAATTCTTCGATGAAAATATGTGTATCTCTATACACAGCACACATCAATTCAGAGTATCATTGATTTATTTACGACCGGTGGGTTGTCGATATTTAATGTCTTTACCTTCTTTCTTTTCCCAACTTATGATTGTACCCAACTCCATAGTAGGGGACAGTGCCGGCAAAGGTACAGTCGTATGATCGGGCAAAGATGAATAGCACCGGGATTGAGAATTTGCCCCCCATAATATACGGCATGTTGCAGACTTAGCCCCAAGACTTGTGTAGCTACTTAACCTTTAAATTACCATACGAGCAAACTATCATTACCATGAAAACTTAAATATTTGAATTAAATCAAAAACATTTCGATGAAACATTATGATGTGTTGCAACACTTTCAACCAACGATGCAAGAACCTAGCGTTTTATAAATATTTCCGTGTATATACATAAATATGATTGTATTTTGCGACTGGTTCCAAAATGAAAGATTTAAAATAATGTTGAGTTTCTTTAAGGCTGAAGGCTATTGCAATAATTGTACAACTGTGTCTTTCGCTCACATAATGAGCAAGTAATTGCTAACATAAATACAACTAATCTAATTTATGATACAATTTATAACTGCAACAGCCAAATTTTTTAATTTTCTTTACTCTACTTTAGCTACGTGATACAGGAAAGATGGTGTGTTTAAATTGAACATTAATTAAATAATAGATACAAAATCATAAACATCATAAACTTGCTTTATTGTTGACTATAGTTAGAAACTGTAAATAATGGAAGCAGCCCTTTCAGCGTATAATTTCACACTAATAATATTGTAATTGTAATAAATTCTAGAATAATGTTCAAGTCAGTTACTCACCTACTGCTAGTCACAAGAGCACAACTATAAAATCGCCTACCAACGAAGCGGTCGGTTTTTCGGCCTGTGCTACGAGCGGCATTAATCAGGGATATTCTTAGCACACTACCAGTCCTGCTCATTTTTATGAAATAAATGTGGAGTTTCCAATGAATAACAATTAAAAATTCAATTCGTACGAAGTGTACGAAGAAGAAATACAATGGGGAGGAATGGGATGGATAAGAATATCACAAATTCCGAATTCCGACCAGATTTACTTAAACGATCACGCCACAGATGAGCTTATCATTGATTTTAAGATGATTTTGGCTACATGCAGAAGATTCACTTAATGCCAAATGCAAAATATGAATCAACATTCTACTTTATGGTAAAAAAAGGAAATACTTATTGCAAATTGAGGAGGAGAATACTAGTTGACGTAAGTAATACCAAAATCCATAAGTGTGCAGTTTCCCAGAGAGGACAACTCCACCATCTATACAAACCTCGGAGTCCCATCACTATACAATTTTTACAAATTCATTCTAAAACAAAGTCAAAGGAGAAGATGGCAACTGTAGTAGGCATAGTAAGTTTGAGTCTGAGAACCACATTACGAAAATACTATTACAACTACAACTGCTGCTGGAAAGAACCACCTATCCCCAAGAGTTTTATATTTGACCTGACCTGACGACTGACGACCTCACCCCACATATCACAACAATATATTGCAATAACTTAAGTATTCTGATTTAACTCTGACCCTTTCCATGCCCGGTTCCCTTCACACCCGGAATCAACTACTATACGGAGTTTTTGTAATAGTACGCGGTCTCCTTCTATGCCCCGTCTCTTTTAGTGTCCCATTTTTCGAAAAAGCTGCAATAGTAAAAATTGTATAGCTATTAAAAATACCTGATTGCAGCCATTACACCCATGGTAACTAAACTTCTACCACTTAGCACAAGTTTGGTTGCCACGCCACGAGCATATTATATAACTAGATTAGTTTTACTGCAATCAAAAAGGATATGCGGGTTTAAGCAGTAGCCGGGTAACGGGCATCCCAGGCTACATCTAACTTCTATAAAATATTGTCTCCTTTTTATGCCCTTTTTTTCACCAGTACAATTTTTGTATCAGTAGTAGCCGGGACTTTTATTAGAATATTTTGGGGTAATAACATTTTCGGACAAACCGTTTTTTTACTCTTATGAAAGCCTTGCTGAATGTTCTGTCAATATTGTTCTCTTAGATCGCAGATCATGTTACTATAAGGACAAGGATAAAGAAAGTTCCATGGTACAAAAAACAGTACTTACCGTATTTTCTCTAGTACATACAACGACCCGCGTTGTATTAAAACTCGGAGGTCTATCCCCCGCGTTGTATTAGAGACCCGCCTTACAGAACGCAATGTTAAAGCATAGCAAACCCCCGTGCTGTATTAAATATCAGACGCTTACCCCCCGCGTTCTAATAGAGACCCGCGTAGTATTAGAAAAAATACGGTACTTGTTACGTTTTTTACGCTCATATGCGTTTATACTGAAAGAAACGACTGAAATTTTTCTCAACAATTTCCCTACATAAATATTATACTACCTACTATGTAGATATTCACATTTCATATTCACACGTATAAATTAGGAATCAGTAATACGATGATGGATAAAAAAAAACCAAAGGAAAATTCATCATAATGCACAATGTACACAATAAAAGCAAAGCTATATTATCATTATTAAGTATCTGTTTCGTACTTACGTGCTCGTGTTCCTCGCTCAGAGCCTTATTAAGCCTTCTACTCACATATTTATTATGCTCCTAATTTTTATTAATGTTGAACTTGAACAGAAAGAACAAGAGCATAGATGTTCAAATGCTTGTATTTTGAAATCCTGTTACAATCTTCGTATTATTGTTTATCTAGTCTATATTTTCTCCCCATTCATGTTTTGTACTTTACTAAAAAAAATACTAATAAAAAAGGCCTTTATTTCTTTTTCATGCCATTAAATTAACAACATTGCATTCTCATTCCAGCTTCAAAATATAATACGACTATAATATTATGATGAACATACCACATACCTTGACTGATATACCTATAGTGGACATAGTTTCCTGAGCATATATAGAAGAAGGTATTTTTTTGTATTAAAAATATGGACACAATAATATTATGTCCATGTTATAAAGAATAGGACATGTAAATTGTAAACAAGCTGAAGCGCTCATCATCGGCATCGGGCGTACCGCACTTTACTCTGTCTGGGAGTGAGGTAATAAATAACAGGGGCTACAACAGGTTTTTCCTCAACCGGAAGTACAGAGCTGAATAATTATAAGTAGTGTAGAAAATATTTTGTCATTTCCTGTCACATCCGGCCGTGTGGTGTGGTGGTGGTGGTGGTGAAACCGTACAACAAACAAGAAAAATCCTGTCTCACACAAAGGAACCCGAAACAAGTGAAAACTCAATGAGGTTAAAGGGAGCTGGTTACGAGACACCTGTCTCCAGAAAATAGTAGTAGTAGTAGTAGCTGAATAATGAAAGGGTGAAAATACATCAAAAGCATGTAACATACCGCCTTTTCCTATGTGAACTACACACCTTCGCACCTCCTCTAAACTATACCTAGGTTATAGGTTCCTTCGGCGGAGCTTGAGACCAGCTCGTCGAGCCTCAGTTCGTCTCAACAAACGAGAATTGGAGGACTGAGGTAAATCTCAGTAACAGTTGTTGTTGTTTAAATACCTGAGCTCTCTTTCATTTCAATAATTCCAACCAAGTCAGTTGAATGACATCATCATCCCATGGAATTTGTTTCCCAAGTCTACTATATAGGAAAAAACAATCAAGAATCAAGGTGCTAAGGGTACTTACATAACATTATTATGATGGAATGGAAGCAATCTAACTACTTCAGAATTTCAGAATGTACACCGTGGGCGTAATAAATGGTAAATAATAATAATATAATAATATTTCGTACCTGGGTAGAATCCCTAAGGATTTGAGATATCATCTCTTGTAAGCCCAGTTTTCACTATTA
>JAQFZE010000118.1:0-39502 GCA_034695245.1 Dicyrtomina saundersi
TTACTTAGAATTTGAAAACATTTTCTGTTTGTAAATGTAACTGTATAAACAGAGAGCAGGATGGGAGCTTCGTGGGAAATCTAGTTGTGCAGCAACATCCCCTGATTCAAAAACGTGGAGATGCGGCATTTCGACTCGTGTGCTCATTCCCAGAAAATAATAGGACTTTGTCACACACGATTGCGTATGAAAAGGAATCCGAGTCTCGCCTTGTTGAAGCTGGATCTGCTCCAGCACCTATCCTCGGCATTGCTACCTCTGTCATCAATTCCACTGCTAAATCTCCGTCCATTATCCTCCGAATTACGGACAGACATGGACATGACGTCTCCGGGGTTTCATTAGGAGATGAACTTTATCTTATCATTGAAGTCGAGGCGGACAGTAAGCATGAGAGAGAGATCTAATGTCATCCAGTCGTTTCATTTTATTTTATTCCCCTCCGCTTTGTTTTATTTTATTTTCATTTTAGTCCCAAATCACTCCTTTCCCTCGACTCCTTTCATACCTCATCCACCCGGCATGTGTTTATCCATGTTGAATCACAATTTGCGTAAACATCTTCCACATGTCTGAGAGAAGCACAAATATTCCAACTACCAACAACTATTCGTGTTGTATCTTTTTTCCTTTTTTTTCACAAATATACTACACTATTGTATGGAACCTAATGAACCTATATATATTAATACCTGTATTTACATTCCAGAATATCTTTGTACGGTGCAAAATGATATATCTGCATTTGAACTTTAATGGTTAATAACTATTTTGTGCAAATACATGAATTCAACTTGCGGTCTTACCGTTTTCTAAAATGTAATTACGCGAATTTTGCATTTTCTTAAAATGTGCTATTCCGGATGATTAGCACACTTTAAGCAGACGTATGTTGTCTCACTGCAAGGTTTTGGGAAATGGATAATACAATTAGTATATTTTGAAAAATCAACGATTTACATCGCAAAGTACCTTCTTATTAAATACAAATTCTAAAAACCCTTTTTTGTTGTTGACATTGACTTGCTTAGGTGCCTATGGAATATTTGCTCGAGACTTGATTGCAAAAAGTGGGACGAATGAAGAGGAGTTAGCTTTGTTGGACTCAAGAGGATGTCCGGAAGATCCCGCCATTTTCCCACACATGAAGAAAGTTAAAGAAGACTCAAAATCGTTGAAAGGAAGATTTGAAGCATTTAAATTCACAAATGATGCTGTTGTCAGGTTTCAAGTTTTCTTAGAATTCTGTCGAAGTGATTGTCCACCGGTACGTACATTTTCTGCATATTATCATTTTAATACCTAACAAACACGACAGCCGATAAGATATTAAAAAAGGAAAATCACAGTTCAAAAACCACGTGTATTAAATTGATTTTTATTTTTACGAACGACTACTTACGCAGTATAATAATCTACATGTTTTTCTTATGGAAATGTGTCAAACTAAAATTCGAATAAATGTGACTATGTGACTTACTACATAATACAATATTAATTTTGGATTTTCCCCACACATCCTTTGTGTGCACTAAACAGATTCGTTGCGACGGTGAGAATTCCCATGGACGGAAGAGGAAGAGGAGCGCAAACGATGACGTCGAGATTATAGAGCTACAGAAAGAAATTATTGTCAGTGGACCAATGGACAGAAAGCCGAAAAGTTCTAGTGGGAGACTCTTAGATTCTGTGGACGAGGATTCCGGAGGTACGACTATACAGACACTTGACAACATACAAACTTAATAAACCTTGACACTCAAATTAAAATATGTAATATATACCCAAGAAGTGCATGAGCATTTATGTATAATGTTGATTGTAGATATGTAGTACCTTTGTGCAGGAATTATCCGCGTAGACTTCTCATAAACATTAGCTACAGCATGCTATCTGTATGTAATTATAAATTATGTGGAGCAATTATTTTGAGCCGACTAGGGCACTTTACTATGTATACTGTAACTGTGGAAGGAACAAATCTTTATTGTTCTGACTGCCCTGCCCTGTACTCTGCATTTCTAGTACCAGAACAGAACCGAGAGCGCTAATAATTATTTATGAATTGATTTCCAGGAAATGACTTTGTTATATGCGGCCCTAAAAACCTACTTATAGCAGCTATAATTGGCTTCTGTCTCCTCCAAATCGTCATCGTTTTCTCCTGTGCAATCTGCGTCTGTCATAGAACTAAGGATAAGTTACTCCCGGAGCCCACATTCCGAACCACCTCGGACATGTACTATGGTCGTCCCAGTGCACTCTTCAACACTCTACGGTCCATGAGGACCAGTGCGAGGGAGTAAACAATAATTATGAATTATGAGACAATCAGAGAGACAATGTGGAGCAGATTCAGAGGAAAATTACATTTCAAATTACAACTCCAACTCAAATCCGCAAGCTTAGTGTATATCTGACTCTCTTAACTAGTGCAACTATATACCACTATACCGTCACCGCACCGCACTACGGCTATCGGTACTGGCAACCTAAATAATAAAGTAATCACTTTCCCAATTTTTCACGGACTGGCCCCACCCTACCTCAGATGTGCTACGTAAAATATATACTGTAAAGTGCAAAGTACTGCCGGTATAATGCCAGTCAGAAATGTAAATATTTAAGCCGGGCTGGGCTTAATTGACATTCTGTATCACAAATATCCTAAGCTGTCCATTTTACCTGTTAATTGCACACCCTTCTTCTTGGCTTTCCTATACAATTCTTATATATACAAATACAAAAATAATGAGAATTTCCTTTTTGGTTCCGGACTCGTCTAATTTTCTTTTTAATGTTCCCTTGATGTCCCCTATTAAATATGTCTCCTCATAAGTCTATGAGCAATTGCCGATTAGGGTGATTTTGCATCAGTAATTAGTATTGTCTCAGTAAGCTAGAACATACCTCAGTGTAGGCCTCAGAATTGAATTTTTCAAGGAAACTGAACAAAATTTAAAAGTACTTTAAGAAGCATGGAGCAAGTAAGCAGTTTTAAAAATATTAATTTAAATATTACATGTAAAAAATCGTAAATTCTGTAAAATTGAAGATACCATACCAGTGGCCCGTCAAAGTATACAGCACTCTAAAGTGGCAACTTGAGACGATTTTCTTCGGAGACTAAAACCGTTACCTTTGCAATATCAATAATGTCATCGTCGCTAACTGTAATATTAACTAAGGATAAGTAACGAATATACACTATGAATTTTTCAAGTTTTTCAAGATTTCAAGTAACGCAGATGTAAGTACCTGCTTGTAGTGAATGAGTAAGTTAGGGAGTAACGGAAGTAGATGAGTAATTGATGCTAGTTTTTATTAACGATAATTTTATAATGTAAAATAGTATGAAAATGAGAATGATTACTTTCGTACGTACTAAATTACACATGTTTGTTGTTTGTCTAGTTTCTAGCGATATTAAGTCTACTGGTTGTCTGGTTTGCTTTGCGTTAGTTGCAAAGCAAGCAATCATATCACATGCAATACTCACAGTACACATGTTGTAGTTATATAGATATGGTTATAGTTATAGTATAATATTACGCAATTCAATAATGTTTAACCTGTACAGTGTACAGATATAACTTTTAGATGATGTCAGGCTTCAAATTTTTTAAGGCATGAGTGAAGTTGAATTTTTGATATCTAAAAATGAAAATTGAAGTGATATGTAATTATTATTATAACGATAGCCTAAGACTAGTTACAAAATGAAATAAAAAACAAAGCAAAATCCGACTTTGAAAATTAAACTATTAAAATGTCCAATAATTACTGATATTATAATTAATTACAAGGAAGGTTTACGGACCTAAAATTTGTAATAATAAATTCAAAATAAGTAACTTCCATGTAAGTAAGTTCAGCTCAGTAGAGATACGCCACACACATATTAACATATTCTTAAATAAAATACGTTACCGATAATAGTTGATAAATATGTGTAAATAAATAAACCATCCAGACCCAATTTAAATTTAACATTTTTTTAAGCTATAAAACTAATTGTGTGAGTCTCGGTCTAATCGCCTGTAATGAAGAACTTGGTGAATAAATAAGGAATCAAAAATAAAGTTATGAACAAATTATGACAGATGATAAACGCGTGTAATAATACGAAAATTGAATTAATGACTTTCGAATTTTGGTTATTAGGTGACCCGTCACGGTGTCATTATATACTTTTATTGATTAATTAATTGATTGATGATTTGGAAAATACATATATTCTTTGCCGGCCATACAGTAATGATACATCCCATGATGCCCTTGCCAAAAGGCCAAAACTAATTATTAGCTAAGTAGATACAGTTTTTCGATCGACGGTGTTTAAGCATTCATTAGTATGAGCAAGAACGCATTCTAACAAATCCATCTTTGACAATGCTTTCTTGCAAGTATCCGTCTGTTCCTCTACCGAGAGTTCGTTTGGATTTGTGAGTTTAGCTCCACTCGGATCATTAATGAAAGTATCAAATTTATTATTATTTCCCTTGGATTTAGACTCCCATTCTAAAAATTCTGGATCTTCCAGTTCCCTCAATCTTCCCTTGGTTTGCATGACATTCAGATCCAAGGATGTGCGGACAGTTTTCAAGAAATCATGGTTCATACCAGAGAGTAAACTGCCTACACCCGAACGATCATTCTTCCCATCTCGTATTAGTAGGAATCGAATCAAATTGAGTGTTGAAAGAACTTGGGAGTCCGACGACATGAGATCAATGACCGGTCCAGATACGCTTTTAAATTTCATACATAACTCGATGAGGGTTTGGAGATGCTTCCCAGTGAAGTAAATCTCCATGTCTGCAATTAAAGGCTCTTCCTGACCCATACAATTCACAACTGTGGAACCGTCAATCTTCTCTATTGCTTGACGCACAAATTCCTTTATCTGAGTAATGACGAAACCAATGAGGGTGTCCGGAACATCTGAGTTGAGAATAGACTTGAGGAAATTAAATCTGCCCGGAGCATTGAATGACCATAAATATGACTTAAAGACGAAGGCTCCTATACGACGGACTTCATGATGATCCGAATACATGAAGACATGAGATAACTTTCGGAAAAAGTCTAAGTGAATGTTACTGTCCAGAAACTCGGGGCCAAGACGATGGAATGGTGAGTTGGGGCAGAGTTGGTTGAGCAAACTTTGGCCGAAACTCAGGGCCTTCACTTGAACTTCCACATTGTCATCCTCGAGAAGTTCAGAGATGAGGAACAATCCCATGGTAACTTCCCTCACGGGAGAGATTGGACTTTTACGATGAGAACCACTCAAATTCTTTCCATAGACTATGTAGTAGTAACAGCCTAAAGATAAATAATCGACAACACAATTTTCTGGCTCGTCGGCTTGCTTTTCTACTTCGCTAGATTCTTCGCATTTCGCTCGAAATCCTGATTGCTCCTGGTCACTCATCTTTTTCTCAAGCCAGTCATGGTAGTGGCTGACGGAGGTCTCCAATTTATTCAAAAGGTCAGCGACACTCATTGCAATGCCCATAGCCTCGGTTTCTTTAGACTCCTGAGCTGACTTGTCCCGCCCTCTTGATAGCCTATCCTCAGCTTCATCTTGAGGATATCGGAATGGACAGTAAATCAAGGGATGACCTAGCAGCCGTAGAATATGATCCCTCAAAGTTTTCTTACAGGAGTTAAGTTTCACCAGAGATTCGGAGTCAGCAGTGTCAAAGTTAGTCAGACAGTAGCTCACACAATACTCGTGAAAGTTTAGGAAACCTTGTATAGGCTCATATATTCCCGTTTTGAGAACACCACTTCCTGTTTCTAATTTTTTAAGGGCACCTGCAGTAAGGCGTTTACTTTCTTGCTTAATCTGAGCAGGCACATCCATCAGTCTCAAACGTTTAGTTGTAACTTCTAATATCCACTTCAAATTTTTATGCCACTGCTGCGGGACTTTATCCATTGCAATTCGAAGGGGCTCCAACACCAAGTGTAATTTATTTTCCAAATCCACAACTTCAATCTGCTCAAGTAAAGATATCAATGCTTCTTTCCCACTCATATTACGCACAATGTGACAGAGAATCTCTGAGCATGAAGTAATCTGCTCTGGTGTAAAGGCAGTTCGAAGTCCAACATCAAAGATTTTTGCAATCAAATTCATTCCGTCAGCGTCAATTGCTTCATTACTAGCTTCTACACAGATTTTATTCTTTGCTCCCTCGTAATCCCCTTCCAACACAAATCGCTCCAAGTCATCTGAAAGACCCATGTTTCAGATTTAGTCGCCCGACTAACAGCCAACAGCGTTCAAGTTAACTTTCTTATTCACTGAGCACAGTATCACCTAAAATCAGATTAAAATAACCCATAAATTAAAAAAAATATTAATGTTAATAAATATTTAGCAAACAATAATATTAAATGAAAAATCAATACACAGATCTATGCTTACTTTCAACTCAGTCTTCCCCTCAGTCATCAGTTGTCAATCTTTCGTTCCGTCGTCATTCGGGTACGTAGACCCATTGACTATTCACTTCACTGTTGTAGTCAGTAGTGAACCCTGTGTGGAGATGAATCCTCAAATCGAAAGAAACAGCCAAGACTCAACTAAAAATTAATAAATAATTATTGTATCTTTGATTTCAAGCTTAGCTAAAAAAAATGTCAAATGTAAACCTTCAAAAATGTTAAATGTCATGGATTAACCATACACTCACTCAGCACCTTTCTAAAACTGCAGCAGAAATTCTCACACCAAATCTCAAAATTACAAACGTAAAATCAATCAGTTAAGTACTTACTTTACTAAAAAATAATTTCACAGTTTTCTTTCATTTCTAGCTAAGTAGTGGCTTTTAACTCTTTAAAAATTCTACGCAGTAAATTCCTTCTTTTCTATTTCTTTTTCTGTATCCTCACTTCCCGCAATTTTTTTAAAAGTTTTGAGATTACAAGTAAATCTTTCAAACAACTGTATGAACGACGTTTCTCACACAACCGCAACCCATGCAGTAGCCAAGGATATCTTCTAAAACAAACGCACTGTTTTGTTTGGATTTATTTGGCATTTATTGGACGTGGAGTTCGAGAGTTCGCCTTCGGTCGGACTATTAATTAACCCGGGCGAGGGGCAAGTAAACAAGGGTTTTTAGCTTGACCCCTCTAACCGAACCTGAAATCCTCATCCCCAGTTGCCCAAGTATGCAGGTAAATTGTGCATCTTGTCAACTTCACTTTCAAAAAATTCAAACGTCAACTTCGACTTCAACTTCTTAACCAACATCCATAGAACACCCTGTAGCAAGTTGAAAACAATTGAAAAAGTGCAAAAACCAGTCAGAACTTGTGGAGCCAAAGCTATGCCGATGCCGAATATAGTGTCAGAGCCTCAGCCAAGCAAAAGCAAAGCTAATGAAAGTTCATCTTTGAGGATCATGTACCATTGCATTATATCTTTCATGCACTTGTTGCGATTCAGATATATCCCATCAAATTACATTCACGTCCATGACTACCAACAACAAATCACTAAATACTAAATAATCGCATCATGATCATCATCATACCTGTATAACTTATTTGGCATGGTTTTCTTCTTGGTACTGGTACTATGAATGACAATGCCTTCGCCTTCAGTTTCAGTAGTACATAGTACTTTTAGCACTCACTACTTATATGTATGTATACTTGAGTGTACACTGAATTCGAAATAAATAAAAAATCCCTTCTTTTTCTTTATCTCTCTTTTATTACTATTATCATTCTCATCATCAGTCAGTATATACCAGCTAAGCTGCTAGTAAGTAGTGTGTACTGTGTACCATTAAGAGAAAGAAGGTGTAGGTACTAACAGCCATGTAAAAAATTGCATGATACTGCAAATTAATTGTACATAGAGTTAGAATCACCGTTCGTCTTTCGTTTAATGCATTGTATATTTCATACACAATGTAATACTTATAATAATTATTATTTAGGGTCTTCCACCTGCTACGTCCAGCCAGCATCTCCCAAACTCATGTCTCTCCCTTCCCTCTCGTCCGTGGTTACCAAAACATACGCATTCCTGAGAACTGACTAGTGAGATCACTAGTAGTCTCTCCCCCTCAAAAGTCCACACAATCCACAACATCTTCATTTAATATTTTCATGCGTCCTTATGGTCATGATCATGATCATGAATTTTGTTGGGTGAACTGTGGACGTTGAGTTGGAATTGGAGTGGAGTGTACTCATGTACATACGGTCACACCTGTACCTGCAGATAGTGCAGTCAGAAAAATAATATAATGTTTGATGATCAAGACTGCTAATGGTATATAGTAAAATTGTACCTTGTATTTTTTGTATTGTCCTATTATCATTTAAGATTCGTTCGATCCCAAGTGGTCCTAAGTATTTTCTATCTACTATATCTACCTTATGCCTTAAATTATACCTACATTACATATATTAAAATGTTCAGTCTTCAGTCTGCAAAAAATTAAAGTCTACGTACTATATATCTATAGAATGAAAAGAGTGGAAGAAAACTATTTGGAAGATACACTTCCATTCACCATTCACACGATTGACGATACATTAGAAGAGTAGTGATAGAGATACGAGGAGATACTTTACACACATGCACTTGTTCCCCGTTCGCTCCTTTTTAAAGTACCTACCTCAGTATGGAGTACATACTGAGAAAATCGAGAGAATGAAAGGTGAAATTGTGATTGTAAAAGTGTATGGTAGATATGTACGATATTGTAGGATGGTTCTGGCGTCGTCCGTAAATGATGTAATCAAATTATAAGTAAATAAATCACCCCTCCCCTGGTCCGGAATTAACGAGTAATTATAATGGCAGAATTTTAATAAATATATTGCACATAAGGTAAAAAAAGTGCCCCACCATTTGTGTACACACCGTTATTTACGGACAGCCCTTAACACTGTAGTATAGTAGTGTGTCTCCCGAGCCTCGCACGTATAAAGTTAAAGGCTCGGTCTGGTAAAGTAAAACTGGTGACTGTTATGTGCTAAAGCATAGGCTGCTTCAAGTTCTGCCTGCGCAGAATGAGCAATTTATTTTTCAAGTGCAAAGAAAGAAGGGTTGCCAATGGGGAGGTCCTTTAGATTCCTATTCGCAGCCGTATTCGTATATTTCCTTCGTATATTACTATTTTGTATTTGTACTATTACAAAAAAAAATTATATATTCTCTCTCCTTTCCTTCGGTTTTTCGAAAATTCAAACTCGAAACTCCAAACACCCAACTTCCACTTGGAGTTGATACTTTACTACGAAACGAGCTACGGCGGAGGACGGGGCCAGGATCAAAACAAGCAAGAGACAAGAACCAAAAGCAAGTATTTACTATTACTTTACCTCTCTAGGTAAATAATCAAAATACTTATACACCTTTACTCTTTTACTATACAATCTCCAACTCTTCAAAAAAATACTACTACTATTACTACTACTACCTGTAGTTCAATTTGAATTTCCATTGATTACCATCACAATTTTATAAATTCAACGTTCAGTATTCCGACAGTCCGACGAGTTAGAGTATTTAAATTAAAATTATCAAAACTCAACTATTGACAATCAAAAAGTTGAAAACTCAAATTGAGTGGACTCACAAAACTCAAATATAAACAGTTTGCGTGGCAGTTGGCAGTGTTGACTGCTACGATTGAGTTGATAAATAAAGTCAAGTTTTGAAAGTTTGTTGATAGAAATTAAATTTTGGAATTCCAGCTTCAAGCTTTGACTTTTCTTTGATTGCCGATTCGAATCTGTCGGATTTAGGATACTGGTTTCGTGGTCTTCGACATACTAGACTCAACATTAGAATAATACGTATTCTGGTTAACCGACAACCGAGCAGAACGCAACGGCTTAATACACAGTGAACTGTTGGTGTTTAAATTTTAAAAGTTTTCCGTTCTTTGTTGTTGTTGTTCTTACTTACAAAAGTGTCGTTTAGAAGAAAAAAAGTCGAATCGAATTCTATGCCGATTGTCGATGTGTTTTTCTTATAGTACCTATTATGTGTTTTTTTATAAGGTGAACGTAGCATAGGAAAAAGTCAGTCATCAGTTAAAATTTGGAATTGGGAAAAGTTGTTGGTTGTCGTTCGTCAGTCAGTTTATAATTAAACGTGTCATCATCATCTAATCATTCGTTATTGGTTTGGTTCGTCGATCGAGTATTATTGTTTGTCGTTTTGGTTGCAGAAGCTCTTTGTCATCGCATGTCGTACACAGTATCGTCAGTTGTGTGAATCAAAGTTAAAATTGAAATGTTCACAAATGACAAATACAAAATAAAAATAAAGCAAGTCAGTAAGTAAGTAGTAAAATCTTTCCAATCAGCCACAAGCTCAAGATATTATTTGTAAGCTAAAAATTCAAATTTAAATGTTAGTGTTTCGTGTGATGTGCCGGGATCGGGATTTGGGATCAGTATAAATTAATCTAATTAAAAAGTTTACGGACTTTGTTGGCAGTCGGGTCAACTTTTAAATTCAAATCTCGCGTTGTTTACGAATACGATTATATATTCAATTTAAATAATGATTAAATAACTCACGACTGACAACTGGTGACGATACAATCAGTTAAGTTAAAGCCGTCAAGGAAGACAAGACACGAAATGAAATCAATCTGTATTCAACTTATTCTAAAGTTGAATCTTTTTATCTGTTAACTCTCATAATATTATGTCGACCAAGTTTGAAGTTTGAGTCATCCAGTCAACCCAGATGAGTTTTCAGTGAATTTAGAGTTGCCGAGTCAGTAGCTCAGTGTACAGCAAGAAATTTAATTAGTTTAACGTAACGTAACGTACGTCCACTGATCTGTACTAACTTACTAACTGTGGAATGTTGAATGCCATTTAGTGTTATTCATCCGTTTCTTCTGTCCGTTTTTCTCATTCATTCAATAAAACTCAAGCTGCTCAACTTCTTGAATACCGTGTGATCAAGTAAATAATGATTTTCACATTTTTTCCCTGTGTCTGTAGTTCCTACCTTTTCTTTACTGTCTATATTATTTTCGGTATATAGAATAATAGTCAAATATTCAAAAAATGTTTTTTTTTTAAATTTTAACTGTTTATATTTCACATGTGCCTCGCTGAATACTTATATAATATAATTAATTCCAAATGACGGATACATCTATTTTATTGGCTCTTATTATTTTACAGTGCACAATGTTAAATATTTGCATAGTACTGTGTAAGTATTGAATTGACAAATTTTATTATTGTGCATTGTATTCTAATTATTATTATTACAGAG
This sequence comes from Dicyrtomina saundersi, assembly GCA_034695245.1. NCBI lineage: Eukaryota > Metazoa > Arthropoda > Collembola > Symphypleona > Dicyrtomidae > Dicyrtomina > Dicyrtomina saundersi. The sequence continues at coordinate 11,288 of JAQFZE010000118.1, forward strand.
GTATAATTTTATTGTCAGGTTGTGGTAAAGTATTATTTATTGTGTAGAATTAAACACTCCTATATATAGATTATTTAATACTCAAAAATACACAAACATTTGTCATTCTACGCGACATTACATTAAGGAGACACACACCTTTTTCTCTCCACATTTTAACTTCCTCTGTCCCTGTCCCTGTTTATTAGTCACTGGTCTGTATGCGTCAACCTGACAGCCAAGCCGATGACAAAATATACGACATACGAACGACACACATATCTAATATAGATATAATTATATGTTTCTTGATTTAGGTGTGTTATGTTTGCATTTCATGCAGCAATAATTATTGCACCAATGCACTTCCCGTCTTTATATCCTTTTTAAAATTGATTGGAAATTATATATTTGTAGGCATTAACGAATTACATTACAGTCGAATTAGTTTAATTTTAATTTAGGTTCACGTAATAATTGTTTATGAGTCCCTCTGAATGAAAATATTTAATGTGTCTCTCCAAATGCAAAAATCGGCTCAAGTTCTAAACGCAGACAATACTGACTTCTTATCTTACTAGTTTAGTTTTCATTGTAAATTTTAAATAAAACATGGAAATTCAGTCAGAATTAGATTAGTAAATTGAAAGCGTGAATGAAATGCCTGCATACATAATATATATCTATCACAGGTATACTGCTCCGGCTCCTAATGGGTATCAGTATCAGGACCAGGACGTGTTAATTGTATTGTGTAAACGTAATTACGTTGAAAGAATCCTACGATTAGATTAGATACACGCTATACACACGCAAATTATTCATCATAATTTAAAAATAAATATAGCACTAAGCAAGTATGTACTGTGTAGGTGTGATGTATGCATATGTATAGGTAAAAGCATATACATTTTAGACGAACTTCGAAGTCGATGACGGCGTCCGAGCATAATTATGAACTTATTGTGAGCGTCTTTTGTTGTGTATTTAAGGAGACATTTTCCCCTCCACATACCAAATGAGTAAATGAGTAATAATAAATTCACTATAATTTATAATTGCAAAAATGTTAATTGTATTTGCAAATTTTTAAATGTCTATATGTCATTGAGCATCTAATTTAGGTGAAAATCATTCAGTCAATTTGAATTTATTAAACTAGTTCCATATTTTCCAGTCTTCATTATTCGTGTCACAGAATTTTAAGTACAGCGTAAAGTATGATAAACAAGTATATAGATATATATATATTTGAAAAAAAAAGTCCGCATTGAATTTAGGTAGTTGAAGGCACGAATACAATAATTATATGAAGTACATAGAAAATACTGAAAATATATACAAACAAAGCATTTTTATAGAGCAGGTTTTTTTTAGTTAGTAAGTACATAATTATTATTACATACTTTTACGCTTACACTACGTATATGACTTCGTCCTGTAATGATCTTTCCTGTGGATAGGATAGGTGTTGGTAATTTGTATTACATTAATATTAATATTTTAGAGCTGGTTCTTAAGTTTCAAGTTTAAACTTCAAGTATGAGTGAATATATTTCGAATTCGTGACTAATAACTTTTGCTTTGTTTGGTTTGGAGTGTTCAAATTTACCAAATTATATTTTCCTTTTATTATCTACCTACTCAAAACGTTTCCAAATTCCATGCTATAGCAGGGCAAAAATATCTTATCTTGTAAGAAGTTTATTTAGTGATTGTTTTCTGACTTTTAAAAATTAGTATTCCAGTTCGACTAATTAACGAAATTAAATATGCAAAATAAAAAGTTAAATTGTAGTAGATATTTAAAAGGTAAACACAACATTAGTACTCAAAAAATACTTCTTTCCGATTAGCAGGAGATTTATTTTATTTTGCTGTGTAAAGATAAGTCGTAAGTTTTAAATGACAAAATAGGCAGTATGCTATAAGCATTGGTTGATTAAAATTGGAATTATTATTTAGCAATATGTTAGGAGTAGTGTAAGTATGTAATTGTCTTTAACTTCAATGTGGGTTAAATAACTGCAACGCTCCGTCATCAGCTCGTATCATATCTATAGGCCCTTTTGTATGGTATCTCTTCACATGATTAGTATGGTCTCTTGTCCTCTGTGTATTTTATCAGAACCATTAATGTTAATACACATATCGAACACGTAATTACAGTGACGAGACATGCACTATTACGTCTGTAATATGTAAAAGCATGTACTCTCGTCCTGAGTACTGAGTAAACACTGTAAATAGAGTATGATACTTAGAATTTTAGACAGACTATCAGTACAAAGTTAGGATCGGCCAGAGCCCGGCGGCTGCAGCGATAGGCTTCCTCAACGCCTCATCATCCCTTGACGATATCTATATTCTATAAATATAAACATGACAAATAAAAAAGATGATATGAAATGAAGGACTAATAATAATTAAACCTATGAAATATATAGATAATATATAGCACATTTATATATACATTGTGATCATGTTGATAATGATGGTTTGTCATTGATTATTTGTTTGTGGACAGTGCCCGAGAGTGTGTGGGATCTCCAGTATCCAGTCTCAGTCTCTCAGCCCCAACACCAGTCTCCCAACTGTTGTTATTTTATTGAAATGACCGTGTGAATGGGTTTTTTCGTTCTGCTCAGAATTCAATTGATCCGGAACGATCTGTGATTATTACTTGTTTGTGTGAGGTGTTGTATCCAGAATAGCAGAGCTAATGAGGAAGAGGATGTCAAATAGTAGCACTCAAGGAACGATGACTAAGGAGCTTAGTGGTAAGATTCGTTTTCCCGATTTATTCTATATTTTTTTGCAATTCTATCAGTTTTTGTGTGTAACCAACTTCTTTAGAAAATTTACTATTTTCCCCCGCATTGCATTGCTCACGTCCACCTTCATTGCCTTGTGGCGTGGTATATACTCTGGTGGTCGTTGGTCGTGGTTATGGTCCTGACATGACAAAACACATAAATTTTGCAAAACTAAAAAAACTAAAATGTTCTAAGAAATATCTGTGTTCGTTTTTAAAGAACAACAAAAATTATTGCAACAATAAATTATATACATGTATGCAATTTGTATCCTGGTCCTGGAGGAGCTGTGTCTGTCATCAGTGTAAAGTTAACAGTATACAGTGACATTTGTTTTCATTTTTGCTGTTATATTCAACTACTGACTGACTGATAATAAGAATTTTTTTTGCAAAATAAAAAAAAGTGTAGGATTACCTATATATGGATACAAGATATACAACTTAACACTTGATTTAACGGAAATAAGGAGAAAAAAAACGTTTGAACTAGTGCTTTATTTCTTGTACTGTATATTTATATAAATTATTATATATAGTTTCTAGTAGTTTTTTATAGTCTAGTTATATATATAAGCAGTGGCAGTTATTAATATTAATTTAAATGAACAGCTAGGCATAACGTGTAGGCTCAGATAGTTTTCTCAGTGCGTATAAATTTCTTCCTGACAATCAACGACAAAAGCCATATCCAGTCTACCTCATTCTTCATTCTTCCCTATCCCCCTATTCTTGGTACGCATACAAATATTATATGTTTCATTTAGCCTTGTTCGTCATGTCGTAATAATAATAATCGTAATTCGTAGTACTAACCCAGCTCATGCATAAAATTGAAATGTGGTTATTCTTTTCTCACTGAGCCGTTTAAACAGGACTGCATATCTTATAGTAGTGTTCTGCGTGTACGTTTTGCATTTAAAATTACAACCTTAAACCTTTGCTTTGTCAGCCTATCATCATCAACATAAATGTAAATAAATATTTCATTACTGTGAAATGTGAAATGTACGTCACGTATAGTTATATTATATATATATAATATGTACAATTATTATTGTTGGGGTTTATTTGTCACGGGCAAATCCTCAATTTACACGAGGAAATGAACACAATTTTCAAATTATAACTTATACCTATATGCGTGTGTGCGTCGTAGTTGTAGTTGCTAAATACTAAAAAATATAAAAATTATTTCATTATTTATAATTATTTTAACATTCCCGTTAATGTTAATGAGTTAAGCAAATTTTAATTTTATATATATTTTTCTTTTTAAAGTATTTAAAGTTATATATATGTACAATATAAATGGACAAGGAATAATTTCAAAATCAGTGCCGCGAGTCCCCAGTCACGTACAAGCCTCCCATGATTTATATTGCATGCCGTCAGTATTTTAGTAATTTGTTGAGTTCAGTTTATTTTCCTAAAAATAAATGAAAATTCTGTCCATCCTTTATTTCATATTTCATTTCGTGTAGTCTGTGTTTTGTGTGTGTGTGTGTATCAATTCAAATTTTGCTTCGTTTTTGTTTTTGCAAACAATGTATTGATCCAGGAAAGTTGAACTGAGTCATGTAGTCCACGTGCCAAGTAACTGGTGTTCACGAAACTAAAGAGCAAGAAGTGTCAGGAACAGGAAAATACTGAGAATACAGCAACGAACTTTCAATAGCCTATGTATTTTATAATATAATACTCAAAAGACAGACTATAGTATACACACAGTATAATATTATAAAGATGTATAGCTAAATGTGGTTGATACTGTTGATAGTATCTTTCTTTCAAATTCAAACTTGAAGCACATCCTATATTACTTATTACTCTTGCAAAGTAAAGTTGTTCCAAGCAAAACGCAGCCAGCAGTACAGAGTACAGAGCACAGATACCTACTGTCTATATGTATGGAGATGAGACGACTATATAGGTACCTACCTACAAAAAGCTATAGCTATATCGTAAATACAATAATTATATGCATGAGAGTTGTGCTGTCGCTGTCAGTGTCATATAGATAATAGGAGAGAAGAAGCATGGATATTATTCCCTCTGTATTTAACCAACTAATGAGTCGGCCGGCTTTCCTTGACTGTTTACTTTTTTCAAGTTTGCCTGGCGTGTTATACTGATATTATATATTATTCTTTGATCATCATTACACTAGTATTATTATTATTATTCCAGATTACATTTCACATTTTTATTCTCGCCCAACAAGACACGAAAAGAAAGATGAACGATGATGCTTTCTTATGAGATGACTCGCGTAATCGTTATATATTTTTTTTTCTTTTCACAACTTTTTAAATGCGTGTCCGTGTCAGTGTCTGTTATTACAATAAATAAAATTCTTGAAGAAAAAAAATAAAAACTACAGAGAGACTTTACGTTTGTACGAGAGTACAGAGGACAACAGAGCTCCTCATTAATATCAATGTCTTTTCAAGTGTAAGTTCAAATCCATTCCATAAGCCAAAGTCATGTACCACTGCACTGCCACCAATCACTCAAGTAGCTAAACTGACGATATGTAACAGTAATTATAGTCATAAATAAAGACCTTATAGAAAATTACAGCTACGATTACGATTATTTTTATAATTATTATTATATAATTCAGCTTTATCGTTCTTTCACTTAAACCTAGTAGGGTAGCAAATCAAAGTAGAGTCAGTCTGCAAACTTGAGAAATTGAATGAAAATCTACTAAATTGTATAAGTATATATAATATCATTATTACTAAATCCACAACTTGAAGGCTTTCTTGACATTTGTGTTTTTGTTCTATACTGACTGATCCACATTAACAGCTTCACAGCTGCCGCAAGGGGTATTAACCTGTCATTTCCAATGACACTCCAGTTTCCTTTGCTTTCCATTGATTCCAAAAGTTGAGCTCCTCCAAATAAATAATAATTAATTTAATCTAAAACCCTGATACATAAGTAGTTAATTTTCATTGCGTAACTTTTGAATTTTACATTGATATATTTAGTCCATTCATTCAAATGGAGGAATCAGTTTGTTTTTGTTACAAAAATAACATAATTTTACGTCGATTTTTAGAATGGCGTGCATTCCGTGTATTAGTGATATTCACATTGTTGTTGTTGTTATTGTTGAGGCACTGCTTTTGTTACTGTTTTCGTATTATTATTTGTCTCTTACTGTATTGTAGGTTGTGGTTGTGGTTATGGCTATGGTTATGGTCGTTGGTAGTACAGTTAATACAGTAATGGTAAAATGGTAATGGGAGTCATATGGTAGTATCTCTATCTCTGGCTCTAGTTGCAGTATTGTAATATAATAATAATGATAATAACAATAATAATAATAGAATTAAGACAAAGGAGATAGCCCAATAGAATTTGTACACGGAGAGGAAATGATATAGCATCATTATGATGGTAATTATATGTAGTAGTTGACTAAAGGGTTTGTGGATTTATATATGCTTGTGTATTGTTGTGCTACAAAAATATTATGGCTAGCCCTATATGTAATTATAGGTGTATAGGCATAATGTTTCCGTTGACACAAAATAATGACTTCACCTTCAATTAGCTAGCTTTAAATCAGGTCAGGAGGTGTGTGTTTTGTAATTATGTATCTCGGAGGATCTCACGTACATACTTACCTGTACTGATCTGCAAGGAAGAAAGAATGCAGTGGCCGTCCAAGACTAAAGAAAGACATGCCTTACATATTTTGTTCATTAACCATTAATAGTTAATAGGTAGACTAGATACTATATAGATATGAGTGATTCATTTATTTACAAGCCATATTATAGTTGTCGGCAGTAGTGCAGTGCAGTGCGGCAGTTGGTAGTATATATGAGTGCCTAACCCTATAACCTCGAACTCTATATCTATAATGTGTAAACGTTCTCTCGTACTCTGAGTTCTCGTCCACCTTTTAGGCATGGATATAAATTAAAATTATTCATATAGGCAGCCACTTGACTTTTCGAGTTGGAGGAGGGCTGGGCTCTCTCTCTCTCTCTCTCTGTAATTAATTATATATACGGGAAATATTAAATATTAATAGATTGTATCATTAATGACTTTGAAGTCCGATTTTACACACTCTGTGCACAGAAGAGTGCAAACTGCAGACTTTAAATTCCTCGTGCACTCCATGCTCCTTTGTGTATATTCTATTCAAAGTTTCAAAGTCAAACTAGTTTAGTTTTCCAATGTGTGTAGTTAAATACACAGGCAGTCAGCTAATAACATGCTAGTTTTTTTTTCAAACTTTATTTGCTGAACGCTGAACTTGACACGTTAGTTGGACATGTCCTCTAATTCGATTCGAAACGAAGGTGTTTGTTCATGTTCATAATATTATTATAAAGTGGTCTGTTTACTATATTAAGTAATTATTAAATTTTTTACTCTACACTTTTATTTTACACTTGCACTATACAGTACGTATACAATCGAGCCCAATCAAAATCAATATTAATTTGGCAGATAAAACGAGCTAGTAGTACATAGTAAATAGTAGGCTTCGTGTTATTTTTGCCTAAAGGCCTTTATACGATGATCGTTTGGGTTTTTGCTTTTGCACAGTTTCCAAAGTTGACACGGAATTTTATTCTTATCCTATAGTAGTGTTGTTATCAAGCTTAAGTTTCACATTTTAGCCAGTTGATTCTTCTTTGTATATTTGTGTGTAATAAAAATTAAAAATAGAAATAAAATATCAGAAAAATGAATTAATTGCGGTAGGTCATTAAAGTTGCAAAGTCAATTATTATAGAATTTAAAAGGAGATGTTTTGTTATACTTTTGACTTTTGCGTGACTACATCCAATGACAGACCACCACCATCAGACCAGACCAGACCAGACCAGGCTAGGCCCTTGCTTAATATGTATTTTGTTAGTCGTTTTTTTTTTGGTTGGTGTCAGTAATTACATGCCATTGCGGACCATAACCATCTGCATGGCTACGCTACTGATACTGCAGCCGGCAGCCTGTGTAATAATTCCTATATGGTATTTATATATGCATTATTCTTCTATCTTCTATTTTTTTGGGGCTCTGGCTTTAACTTTGGCGTCGTGCCTTTTCACCACCAATAATTAAATATTATTGTTTCAAGGTTTTTGAGCGCGTGAATTATTTTTATTTTTTTTTAGTTCGATCACAATTTTCAATCTTTGACTTACGATTAGGCAGACTATCTTCATGATTATGATGATGATAGTGGAATCCTTTTTCTGTATATGATAATGATAAAGTTCACTCAAGAGAGTTTGGTTTTTACTGTCTGTACGTAGACAAGTATCATGTTTGGGAGCGTATTATATGTATTTTTTTTATTGTTATTTTCACTGTCAACGCACCACCATTTCTCTGCGTTTGTAGCTCATGACTGACTCGCGTAAATAGTAAAAAAAGAATGATATTAATTATATATGTGTGTAGCTCCTTGCCCATAGCCGTAGTCATATACCCATGCACCCATCATAATATAAATATAGATCTCCATTCTACAATTCTACACACTACTAATAGGCAACTCAGGCTCACACTCATTATTATGTATATATTATGCTGTTAAGTAGAAAATTATTGTAAAGATCAGGATCAGGATCTTCATGTGTAAGTAATTATACTGCTCTTTTATACTTTGGCCCAGTTCAAGACACTTCACTCTCTGCTGAGTGAGAGATGAGATGATGGGTAAAAAGGTAGGGGGAAATGTGTAAGTACGACTCTGTTTCCGTTCCCGCCTCTGCGCTCACAGGACAATCATTTTTATGACCGTAACAATCTTAATCCATTTTGTCTGACTGAGATGAGATTCTTAATCGACATCCCCCCATCGTCTTCCCTCGTAACAATGACATGTGTATGAATTTCGAATGGAAATTTGGTACTTTGAAAGGGTTCTGTGTCCGCATGTATGTGTGTGTGTGTGGAGATCTAGATTGCATTGGAATTTGGAATCATTGGATCGATACGATACGGATTAGAGATACGGTTCCGCGGAGTTCAGCTTGTCCCATAAAATCATTAGAATTGATCTCCTCACCTGTTTTTTAGTAGTTTAGTATGGCGGCGATGAGAGTGGTACTTTGAGCTACTGCTACTGCTGCTGCTGCTGCTGTGAGTCTCTATGCCTCAAGCCCCGAAACACCACCGTCCAAAGATAAGTTTCGACAGGGACCTCCGCAACCTCAAATTAACCTACTTCGGGTGAAAGGGAAATCCGCGTCCAAGTTCATTGTCAATTCCATTTCGATTCGGTTGTGTTTCTAATTCCCGTCTGGTATGTAGTTCATGTCTTTGGGTATAGTTTGGTCCCTTTTATATATTTAATTATGTGCTTCTCTCAATTGAAGGGGAAACTTAATGGGCGTTGGTTATTTTGTTGTAGGTTTATGTCTTGGGTTTTGTAAAACTTTATAGAATCACGTTACAGCTGGTACACTGGTATGCTGTACATCTGTAATTATTGTTAAATTAATTATTAAACATGTGCTTTTTCACGTAGCCAATTTATTTCAAAATGAATGTTTAAAACAAAATAAATACTAAGGTATTAAAACTCATTAAAATTACATTTTATTTAATAATTAATTTTTAATTGGCGAATTATTTGTATCCATTTTCAAAAAATGACGAATTCCTTAAGTGTGCATTTTTTAAGGTGACGAATTATATTATTATTATGGGCGTTTCTTAGTGTAGGATAGTGTCAGTTTTATTTTTTTAAAAATAAGGTTGCCTTTGCATTTTATAAAAAAGCTTTTTTTAAAGTAACAAATAACTTTCAAATGATATCTACTTGAATAAAAATCCGTACATAAGATTACAGTTGAATCACACGTTGAATTTATGCTGAACGAATCTTATGAAAATGTAATACATAATATGGTGAACGGTAGAAAATGTAATTCTTAAAAGTGATGTAAAAAAAGGAGGAATTACATTTGTGTGTATATCTCAAAAAATATTCTAATTGTGAATAATTTCATTTGACTGTGACATTTATGTGATTTATGTACAATTTCTAGGGAATGCTCAGTAACTCAGTATTTTACATGGTATGATTCATCCGCCATCCTCATCCTCCTTTTTTATTTCAGCATTCAAACATTCCGTACATATTTCCCGTGAATTCCTATTTCATTGAGTTCCATGAACTTTCATGTTTTCATTACATTACTTTGTATCGCTCTTTTATCGTGGAAACAATAATGTGCCTTGCCATGATTCTCCATTCACTTCGTACTTTATGTCCATTACCATTTTACCTTCCACACCTCACCTCACCACCATACCATATACCGTCGCTACTAGGTACTTTATTATGTATGTAAAAGTAAAGTGGCTACGTTGGTGTTAACGTGGACGTCGGCAGTCTTGAGTCTATTTGCACTTTGTAGTTATTGCTTACAATATAGCCGTCCGTGTCTCAGTGGTCTATACTGTACAGTTGATCTAGATAAAACATGATAATAATTCTGCCTGCATTGGATTAATTTGACCGTAAGATTTAAAACGACAGCAGCAGAGTTCAAAATACACAATATTTTCACTTTTGACGGACGAATTATTGTATTATTGTGCTTCGTTCGAAACCTTGAGATTAGATAGTGTCTTTTGATTCTAGCAATAGTGTATTATGTAGTAAAGCTGTGTATGACATGCCAACCAGTGCTGTCAGTCATCAAAGAAGATGTGGTATTTGGCATTTAATTTCAAGCTGTGTGCGTATTGCACGGATAAAATTCTTGTTTTGTTACTAATTGCATATTGTCCGATTGTCGTTCTATGCTACGCTTGACCGTTTGCTTCTGACGTCGAAGGCTTTGAAGCGATGCTACTGTTCTTCAGAATATAACGTGTAATGCATTTGATAAACAGAACAAGTGATGATCCTTGAGTCAAATCAAACGAATGAAAACTGCTGTGCACATACGCAGTCATTTTTGTTTTTGTTTGAAAAGCGCTAATAAATTTTAGTAAAATGATCATCGATTAATATCTACAATCTACATAGATTCTTTTGTGTTTACTCCAAATCTTGGAACGCTTCCAACAAATATGTACGAAGGAAGAAGCTTGCACTAAATTAATAAAACATGTATTATTCCACTAAATATTATTTGTTATTAATTATTACGTTACACATTGTCAATTTCCTGGAAGCGAATGACCCGAGGGAACTCATGTTTCTTAATCCTTGCTATATGCACTTTCAACACTTAATTCCTGACTGCCTGGCTAGTAATTAAGTGGTAATATTATTATTAGGTGAGGGAAATGAAAAGTTTGGAAATCCCCTTTCCACTTACTATAGGTTTTATTTTTTCCAAAGAAACATAAACATTGCGGTCACAAATCATGTTTGTGATGTAACTAGGTATATATGTATATAGGAAAATGCATAATTACATGATGCTGTCTAGCAATGCTGCATGTTCACAACCTTGTACGTATGTAATTATATACTCGTATATGCTGAGAACTGAGAATTCACGGGTATTTTAAACCGTAGCTTGTAGGTATAGTGCAGATTTTCCGAATTAAACCAAAGCCTTGTTTTTGTTTACATAGTATATATACATTCATAATGAATAGGGAATTATACCCTTTAATAAGTATAACTTAAGGCGTATTCTTTTTAGTATGTATTTTATTATTGATATATATGTCATACTATATATCTACTACTATAGTAGAATTTGTGGTCGTTGTCTTTGTCATCACTGTGGTTAGAGGACTGATGCAAAAATACAAAACAGCGACAGTAAACTTATTGCTTCTTAATAGTTACCTAGAAATATGCATGTGATGTTACCTCGGTATATTATATATTTATGTTTGTTTACATTTATGGGATTAAAATTAGCATATTAAAATTAAAACATTGAGTCACGTGTCAACGTTGAGTATATTCCTGAAAATTGTGCGTCCGTTGCCCGTATATACTATTCAAACTTAAACCCCGCGATGCCTTCCCGTAGCGCAAATCCACCCACTCGTACTCGTTACTGACATTTTAATTTTATTTATGCCCGCTTACTATTATTCTTGCTGTCTTGACCGATTGTGCAGCTGAAATATCTCATATCCCATGTTATGGTAAATGCCATATCGAGACTCATGCAGAGTCACATAAATGGTTATTATTGCAGACCCGTCTATTATTCAAAATATAACACCCCAGATACGAGTACTATTTCAATAATCAAGGTAGTATTTTTTTTAAACTACGAATTAGAATTATTGCCGTGCCTTCAGCTACATGTCGTTGGTGAAGAGTCATTTTGACGTAGTCGTCCACAGCTAAAATCATTCTGTCGCAAGTCCATCGGATTCTTAAAATCACTGTGTCGTAAGTCTATACAATTGGCTGCACCAGCAGTTATTAACTCAATGGACTTGCGACAAAATGACTTTAGGAATTGTATGGACACGACAGAATGATTTTAGCTGTGAACTGGACTTACGCCAGAATGACTCTTCACCGACGATATATATGTGTACTGTGTCATTTGTGACTTACAATTACAATTCCACCTAATGCACCTAATTATACCCAACTTAATTATGTATGCAAATAGGTTCATACTTATAGTTAAAACAATCAGCTTAATTGTGTAAGTAGTAGGAAAGTGCCGTTTGATTTACATTTTGATATGAATGTAGATGGCCTGTGCACTTTCAAATCCAGCAGTGGCTGATTTCGCTAATAATTATGGTTATATTAAATTAGATGTACTTTATCTTTGAATAATTCAAATTCAAGTAAAAGCCATACGAAGTTTTTGCTGGAAAATGAAAACACAAGGATTGAAAATTCTGGCATATAAAAAGATTTTTAAAATGCTGTGTTTTGAATGTAGCAAAACACACATGTTTTTGTGGGTTTTAAATCTTAAACCGATGATGTTAGATATTTACACTTACTACAAGAGATGCGTTGTGAAAGCTGAAACAATTTTAGACAAGAGATTTATGATTTTGATTGTTTTATGTTTTTGCAGATGGGATAAAAAATCTATTGGGGAAGCACGTGAGGATTCTGTTGAAATGTGCGGTCAAGTTAGAGTCAAAAGGGGACAAAACGGAGAACAGGATTTTGGTATGAGACCTTCATAAAATATAATAAAATTTACTACAAACTAGTATAAGTACTGTGTGCGTATGTTCCCTCTACATTATATACTATTATTTTTACTATTGAGCGACTCCGTAAAATTCGTATGCGTAAAAAAGGCTAAAGTTGCCAAAGCATTTATTTTCCTGACATCCTGACGAAGGCGAATCGGATTGGGATTGAGGATTTCAGTTTTTTTCTTCTTCCTCTTCCAATTACCCATCATGCCTGTCTGCCAGTCCCATTTCCATTTCTTCCCATAAAATCGTAAAATGTTTGCTCAGGGAAGCTAAAGCTAAAGAAATGAAAGACAAGGATAAGATCCATGATTTGATTTTATCTTTATCTTCCGTTTGCCTTGAATGTGCCTTCCCAGAAAATATATAAATCTCGGAATGTGAACGAAGAAGTTCAAGTCTTTAGAGTCTTGGTTTATGGCTATGGGCCTGTCTGTGTGAGAAGAAAAGTACAAGACGAAACGAATTCAAGAGCAAGACATGTTATAGATTTAGATGACAAATTCCTTCTTAAAATCCTGTGTAAATAGTAAATAGCATCTGTTCCTACTGCTACGGAGCGCTTATTTACATTCTTGAAGGTTGTGTATTACGTAGGAAGGAATACTAATACGGAAAGAAATGTGAGTGCTTCCTTGTATATTTTGATGGTTGTGCGTGTTTGTTTATACGGTTCGTTGATTCTTGGGATTGGAGTTTCGATTTGGATTTGTTGGACGAAAATTCGATGAAATGTAAAAAAAAATTCTCAAAATTTATTTGGAATGTTTATTGTGTTTTTTTCCAGGTGTTTTGTCCCTGTCGGTTTTTCTGCCTCAAAGTTCCTCCTCGGGTAAATTATTTTGATGTTTAATTTTCTCTTCCAACATGTAATACAAGAAATTTTTTTTTTTCGTTTGATTTTCTTTGTTTTAACTTTTACATTTTATTTTATGTATTCCAGATCGATTTTCACTTCCATTACCTAGAGATTCAAGCAATAGAAAGCAAGAAACCAAACCAGGTACACGTTTCCTCTACATTTTAGAACGCGCAAGAAATATTCGGAATAAATGTGCGAACAAAGTTTTGTCTCTGGAGGCCTATAGAATTATATTTACAAAGCTGGAAAAATGTCTTTATTTCGAAAAAAGAAAATATTTTGTAGAAGTTGTGCATGTTCGCCGTAATTCAATTATAATTATGCCTCGAAAGTAATGACAAAAAATGATGCGAACACAGCTTAATTTTGATATTCGTTAAAAGTTGTAACAGTTTCTGTTTCTGGTGAAATTGAATTAATTGCTGGTTCCGTGTATGTGGCTATCACTGTGTAAAAGTGAATCTCGCATATTTTTATTGTAAACTAATGAATACTGCACACATTGGTGCATCCGTTATGATTCTGATTAAATCAGATCATTCAAAAAGTTCAGCGACCAAAGTTTGTTCACATAAGTTGGTACCTTCCTGGAATGGAACGTTACCTAGCCATGTATTTTAATGTTTAGTAATAATAATTGTTATTAGTAGTTGAGAATATTGAGAGAATGTAGATATGGTGTCAATACGCTCTGATATAAAAATGTAATGATTATTGAATATTTAATAATTTACTTATTTATGTTTTCCTTGTTTAATTGTATTTAGCTGGTCTTAACTGCCAACGATAAGAGTCACAGTTTTTTGATACCTGATCCAGAAAAAGTGGAAACTATTGACAGAATGATAGTCACACTGCTAACCGCTCTTAGCGAAACTTTTCCTGGAATTCCATTGTAGTAAGTTCAAGATCATGATATGTAAATTATTAAGTGCTTTTTTGCTTACAAAATATTACATAAAATATGAACCCTAATTTCCATTTTTTGGCGTGTGAAACTATTTTTGTCTCCTATCTTGATGTTTATTTGTTTATGGATAAAATGCGTTTCTATATAACAATTTAAAAATACATGCAAAGTATCTTTAATATAATGTATAGTTTTTATTCTGAACTTAAAATTTTTAAATTTAATTTTACCATATTTTATACTGTAACCTCAATTTTTGTTTGTATCTTCCCTCTACGGTGTTTGATAATATTTTGTTAAAACTGTTCATTTTGTATTCTATGTTTCGGATAAATTCCCTCAAAATTTTTGCAGTCTCAGGACCTGGACCAAAATAAGACTGCGCATATATATTTTTTTATTTCTTTTTTATGTAGGAGATAAATCAATTTGGTGTTTTCTTACAAAATGCTGATAGTAAAAATTGTGTGGTTCGATGCTAGACTACCCGTCCTTCGCGTTGAATAGAAATACCCACATATATAATTATACATGGACTTTTGGTGTAAACGTACAGTAATTTTACCCTCTTAAATATCCGTATTTATTTTCTTAAAGGTAGTAAAGATCCCGTGTTTTCTATTAGTTTTCTCGCGAAATCGTCCTGTACATACTTTCTGCTTACATATTGTATTACTGTTATTATGATTGAACTTTATATTTGCACCTACCTAGTATTTATGTGTAGAGCTAAAGAATTTACGACTCGGAGAGTCTTCCAGTACTATAGCACGTAACTAAGCCAATAATATTCTTGAGTCTCTCACTAATTGAGATTTGTTGTTTTTTTTCTTCCCCTTTTTTACACAGCAATATAGTTCGAAGAATCGATGTAGTTCCTGCAAAAAGACTGCAGCATTTAGACTTTACCTTTGACGGGGGGAGTAGTGGTTCGAGTAGTGGAAGTGGTGGAAGCAGTACAACCGGAACGGCCACGACAACACCTGTGCCATATCCCAAGTCAAAAAGTACTTCTTCACTCGAAGAGAATGCAAACTTAGTCAGCACGCACTTGAATTTGAGCCAAAGTGGAAGTGGAACTGGATCTCCGTCGAGTTCAATAGTTGGGAGTAGTGGTGGTGGTGGAGGTGGAGGAACAGATCGATGCTCTTCAACTTCAATAACTCCGTCAAACTATCACCATGTGTCTTGTAGAGGACCGGGAACGATCGGACCTTGTGGCGGATTCTCAACTCAGTATGCGTGGATGTGCGATTTACACGGATTGCCTTACCGCGAGGAAGTCGCGTGGGTGAGTTCAACAAAAATGTCTATGTCTCTCATATATATTCTGCCTATAAAAAAAACTACCTTAAATCTCAATTTATTCTTTCCTCCCCATGGTTCCTATTTGACAGTTATTAGAATCAGAAAACCAAATCAAACCTGGAAGCTATTGCTATTTCAATTTCATACCATCCTGAGCTTTTCGCTCATCCGACAAGTCTGGTTAAATTTTCAGTTGTACGGCTCGTCTCATCTCATACGAGGAAGTAGGGAAAGTGTGTGTACAGTGGAAGTAGAATTAGTGACATCACATCACATCACATTCCATCCCATCCCATCATATCACATCACTTCCCTTTATTTCATTTCCATGTCTCGTCTTGCATACCTGATGTGATTGTACTCTCACTCTAGCTTTTGGTCCCGGTTCCCGGTTGTACAGATTTCCGATGATACATTCACCCCGGACTCCGGACCATCTTTACATTTCTGTGTTGAACCTCGAACTACATATATGCTACAAACCCAAACACGGGCAGTGTCGGGGAATTTAATATTTTACTACCTGGATATTAGGTTGTCAACTCACTGGCTTCTTGAAACTCAAGTCAAAACTGAAATTAAAAAAAAATGAAACGAAAAGAAAATTCTACCACCACTACCGTGGTTTATTTTCATTGGGCAGATAATTTAGCTCACTTAAGTTCTGCAGATATAAGTGTTTTTCCTATTTTATATAGGTAATTATAGCATAATAAGTATATAGGTAATAGATATGGTCTGTGCGTAGTGTAGCCCGGCCAGAGTATGAGTAATTTAGTAACTTTCTTCCATTTTTCTGTCACTTGAGGGTTTCATAGGAACTATTAAATCGAAAACTTTATTTCAGCTCTATCTTTCATCTAATAAGGGATCTTCACTCCGTACTGTACTCATTATATACGTGTTACATACTATGCATATAAGAAGTTCGGTCTTCGGTCTCAGCTCTTTTTTGTTTTGTGGATCTCTGGGCGAAAACTAGATGTAGAAAAAAACTGTGCGTATACTATCTGTAGGACTAACTAATAGCAGTAGTAGCGCTAATGTTAAAAATGGCTCTCTAATAATATGCTTTCAGAACAAGTTTCCCAAACTATCCTTCGTATAAATGTCAAAGGTTGATTTATTTTTGGTGAAAAATTACTAAAAGTACTTTGCTTAGTTCATATACTGAGCTTACACAAGCTGTACATTGCACATTTATGCATGTCTATGCTATTATTATATCCACGTGGAAACACATGTAGTACCTACATAATATAGTACGTGAGCTCATTTTATTATATATATTTGATGTGAAATGGTTCGGTTCAAATCTTTCCTCTCCGCAATGCGTAAAGTCAGGGGGCAAGGAGCATAGTTTTTTTTCCTCCTAGTATTAATCCACATCAACAACAGTAAGAATATCAGCATCAACCTGTAAGAATAAGAATAGACTCATGGTCTGGGGAGAATACACACATGGTACTTTCTTGTCATTAGGGAGCTGGAGCCTACATATAGAGTAAATGTTGTTCAGAGTAGAGGTTCTGGAAAATACGGCATTAATTTCAAGCTTTGTATTTCTCGCAGACTCCCAGTATGTATTTAATACCCCTGTAATCTGTATAATGTGAAGACATTGACTCACATATTGTATTTCATTTTTGCGTGCTGTAGAATGAGGGAAAGTGGGTGGGGAGACGATGTCAGATCCAGGTTTCAGCTGAACAAAAAAAGTTGTCAATAATTTGTATCATCACATTTCACATGGCCATCCCATGGCCATTCCATTGATGTAGTAAATGTGATGTGATCTAATAGAACGTAGTAGCGCAGAACATTACAGAAACTACATTGCATACCCAGTGGTACTATGAACTGTAAGGTCGTACTTATTGGTGTCGTTTTCGTTGTCGTATTTTTTTTGTCTTGGTTGTCGTCGCTTCGTCGGATTTTCCGTCATCGACCTTGAGTTACTTTTACTTTTACCAGAGCAGTACTAGTAGTGCCGATGCCAATGCCGTTGCCGTTACTTTCTCGGGTATAGACTATGCTCAATTCCTAAAATGGGCATGTTGAACACTGTAGACTTTTAGACTCTAGACGTGTACAAAGAGAAAATACAGAGCAGAAACGAACGGAAGGAAATGGAGCTTTATACAGAGATACAAGTTTTTTGTCGACATCTCTTCCCTTTAGTTTACGGCATGTGAAACGGAACATATTCCAGCTTCTTTTCAATCCGAGCCTATGAAGAAAGGGACTGTGAGAAAAGATGTGCACTCACTGAGTGACAGATCGGAGTTGCGTACAAAGGACTTTGAAAATTCTACGTGTATATAGCTGTAGGTACCTACATAATATAATAATGTATACTTCATGGCCATGGTCATATACCTTATCCACTTAATACACACCGTGAGCGGTACATATAGGATGACCCAGATTTCTCAGGGCCATGGAAATTTGCCAGAGCTGCTGTAGAGAAACAAATAATATTTTTGAAGAATAAAAAGAAGACGAAGAAGAAAACGGGATCTCTTATCCCATTATCCTCAGGAAATGTAGGTTAACCCTGAATTTCTGGATCTCTCGTAAAAAATGATTTACTCAATTTTCAAAATTCGAGGTTAGGACCAGGATGCTGGAGAGCTAAATGAGTGGGGGATGTGCATATAACTGTGCATTGATACATATTCAAATCTACATTCTATGAACCCCCTGCTGCTATTTTATCGGGGATTGCCTTGGACTTTCTGCGGACTTGGAAAGTGTGAGGTTATCTTTCCGGGTGCTGGGTCCGGGTCTGGTGCCGGTGCCGGTGCCAGTGCCGGGTGTTCAGCGTCCCGTTTTACACAATTTGTTGTTCTGTTCCTCCTTGCTCCTTCCTCTGTTTGGATTGTGTTGTGTTGGATGTGGGTGTATGTGTGGGAAAGAGCAGGATTTGAGCATTTCCTTAGGGACAAAACTGAAAGAAGAAAACTGCTGGGGAAAGTTCAGTGTTGTGGGCTGCTCTCTGCTCATGTTGAGCTCTTTGTTTGCTTCCAACTTTGGCTTTCCCTTTGGTTTGTCTTTGTCTTCGGGCTCCGACTTTTTCAGCTCAGAGCTCAGTATAGTATATTGCTTTAAATATTTTAGGGCTCAGTACACAGAGTAAGGGAGAGTACAGAGGAGAGTACCTATACATTCTACATAGGATTAATATTGTAGGTGTAGTCCAACTCATGAATTACAAACTCTGTGCAATGACAAATAAATGAAAAACATGGTGGGGTGTTGGTATCGGAGTCATAATCAGATAATATGAGTAGCCTTGTATGTATTTCCTTGTGGATTTGTGAAAAGCCTGGACCCGCTGTTAACGAAACAACGAGGCACACGAGCTTTATATAATTCAACGGGGTTTAAGGTGTACGCATTATCTTCATTTCCATTTCGTAAACTTCATAATTTACTCTCTGCGCATGTTTTCAACAAGGGAGAACTTTATTCGTCCCGTAGAAAAAACATCGTATCAATTCTAAGTTACATCTTCAACCTGAAAGAAAAAACAGAGAAATAGTACCCATTTTTATTTTATTCTTGATTAAAAAACATGAAATACGCCGATTGTGTTTTTTTTTTACTATGAAAGGAAATGGTACTTCTGGCTTCAGAAGGTTTAATACTTGCGTAAAATGTAATACGAAAATATTGCTGAGTTGTGAATTTCTGTAAACTTGTAAAATAGTAAAAATAGTTGATAATATTTCTTACAAGTTTACTTTAGTTTACCTAGATAAAATGTAGGTAGACTGACTTTGTGAGCACGAGAGTGCTATAATGTCACATCGTCACATGTCACTCTGTTAGATTCTCCTTCGTTTTGTGATTTTGTGATGCATGTTTCCTTTATGCAGATATCATATCACCTTAGTTCTTGCTGGGCCTGGTGTTGTTTGTTTTAATCTTTAGAAGGAAAAAGCCTATGACACTATAACGTTCGTAAAATTATTGTTTGTCAGTAAGTTGATAAAAAGAACTAAAAAAGAAAACAGGAAGGAAGTGAACTCCCGCCAAGTCCAAAATTCAAAACTCCAAATTAAAATACCCAAGAGAAGCATAGGCACAATTTTTTTAAGCGTATATAATATGCTGCCGGCAAAAAGCTAACTAACCAAAGTAAAAGGGAATTTACATTTTCAATCTGATATTATTGTAGACATGGTCTGCCTCATGCTATGAAAGTACGATATTGTTTGACATAGACAGGGCTAGGCACGAAATATTCCCAGGCATGTGTACACAGACCCACGCACTAAATTCCTGCGGGCAATCAAAATTCAAAATTAGGAATACCTTATATACCTAATGTGTAAAGTAAAAGCTCTATATTATATGAACAGTGTAATATACACAGCTATTGAAATAGTATAGTAAAGGAAAGCAATTTAATTCTATCTGGAAGCATTCGGAATATGTGTGCTATCTTAAATGATCTTATAGATATACCTAAATACCTACGTATGTACCTATATATATTATTAGAATGTGGGAATTATGTAAATTGACTTTTTTACATGATGGTTACGATTAGAATTAACTGCTCAAGCTAAACATGTGCGATAACAATAACCTAATTTACAAAATTAAAATTAATGAATTTAGTCACCCTATATGGTTTTATATAGGTATATGTGTTAGTGTGAAGGTGACGAACTCACAAAAACCGTCCAGACGCAGTTTTAAACTTTAAAAAAGAAGCCTGCTATAACTGCACATTCTCACTAGTCAGATGAATGGAATAAGAGTGCCTATATCAAAGTGATGACGGGAAATTCTTGTATTATTTACTCATATGAAAACCTATTAGATTATTCACACATTAATCAAAAGCTTTTCAAACATAATTGTGAGACCAATAAAAACAAGAAAAATGAGAATATCAAAAATAGCAATTTTAGAATTGGAAAGCATTTCTTCAAGCTGACCCCTGGCCAATACCAGGATCAGGACCAAAACCCCGAGCAGTAATAAGAGACCCGCGCTCTAATAAGAACCGCTTTACTATTTGCCGATACGTTCTACGGTACGTACAGTGACGGTACCACAGAGTCTTGCGTGTATTCAATAGTATCACATCGGCTATTTCTATTTGCAAAGAAATTCAAACTAAATCCATTATTGGTAGGTATATGTTTGACATTGCTTCAAAAAATGAAGGTAAAAACTGCTTGCTTTGTTTTTATTTATTTTTACAACTACTGTTCTTGGATTATTTTTACTCTTTCTTTTTCTTTTTTACGAAATAAAAAAGTAAATAGGATGAGCTCTCTTGATTTAAAACTAAAGATAAATACAAAAAAGTAGATAAAAGTCTACTACCTAGTTAACCTATGGCATATCTGTAGAAATAGAATAACACTTCCAATTCTATTCTATTCTGTACACTTTTCAATTTGAAATGGAAACTGAAGAAACTTCAATTTCGCTTCTCAATTTACTACACGTTGGGTTGTAGGGCGAGAGAGGACGATGTGAGTACATCTGTAGATGGGAATAATGGGATCTCACTTGATTAAGATTATACTCTACCTTTTGCCTTTTACGTTGGAAAATAAAGTCATTTTATTTTTAGCCATATAGCTATATAAGTTAGACTGCTATTTGCTATTAAAGTAGAGGTATAGTAGTCGTAGTAATAGTAGAAAGTTATCTCTCTTTCGTCTTTATTTCATGAGTACACAATCGAATCCAAGAAACAATACTCATAGAGTGCCATAGTGATATGTATTATATATGTATGGAATAATTAAGTACCTATTGAAATTTATCTCACAGGAGGATATTATTTGAACCTCGCTCTGTCTGTGATTGTGTAGTCAACCATTAATCAGTTCAGTATAGAAATTTTTTAGAGTTTAGTAGAAGCGCGGGCGTTATTATTCTTTTATAAGTCTTCAAGTTGTGTTATATTATTGTGTTGAAATTTAAATTTAAATCAGCAGATTTTTTTGTTTAACCTTTCAGCTTGGGATTGAAGATTGTATGAAATTATATAATAAAGTTGTGATTTCCAATTACACATGGAAGAAGCTGAAACACTAAAAAAAAATAATATGGGTAAAAAGGAGAGTATATAGGAGTTGATCTTTACAGATAGTCTATATAGTCAAGAGATACATAATATAACTTATGACCAACGCTGAGAGCGTTCACGGTATTACATACAATGTAACAATAACAAGGCAGAGCCACAATAACAACAACGGCGATGTCAGTGTGGATCGCTTGTGAGTTACTAACGTGTACTTACATAGTTTTCTTCATTCCCTATTGCCTCCTCGTCTCATTTGATTTACTAGGTTTGCTATTGCACACGGTGAAGACTGTAGGAAAAGTCAAAAGTGAGGGAGGTTGTTGGAGTTGGACGAGTTGAACTTTCAAACTATTATTTTATGTGTTCTTCTCTCCTCTCTTCTCTGTGTGTATATGTTTTGAATGATCTTCGTCTTACGGTAAAATTGGCATTTATGAGAAATGAGACCAAA
Source organism: Dicyrtomina saundersi (assembly GCA_034695245.1). Classification (NCBI taxonomy): domain Eukaryota; kingdom Metazoa; phylum Arthropoda; class Collembola; order Symphypleona; family Dicyrtomidae; genus Dicyrtomina; species Dicyrtomina saundersi. The sequence goes on from JAQFZE010000118.1 coordinate 33,820, forward strand.
CCTGATGCATCTTCGCTCAACTACGTACATTATATAGCATATTATATAGGTAGGCATCTATATTTTTCCCCTTGTGTGTCTACCTGTCGCTTCCCATTTCTCATGAACCTATTTTCATGCCTATGCATGTTTTTACATATATCTTGAACGCTATGAAAGATGAAGCCATATAATATCTACAAATATTACTACCTCCGCCTGTCCCTCCTGTACATGGCCCTCGTATAATGTTTTATAATGTTGTATAATTTTAGTCAATTTATTTTCTATATATCTTTATAGCTTCATAGCCAGCATATGTATTTTCATTTTTTGGTAGAGTACGTTTTGGAAAAAAAATGCTTGATACAGATAAAAAAGGTGTGTTGTTTGTTGGACTTTGGAAATTTTTAAGAATAATAATAATAATGTTGGTCTGCTCTGTGCCTGCCTGTATGGTGATGTTCTGACCGAAAATAACCCGAACCACATTAGTTTGAGTCTTTGAGAAAAAATGTAATTTACAAAATAATTGATGCTGTTTCCAAAAAGGAGGTAGGTAGGTGACTACCACCATTGTCTTTTGTTATACATTGTATTTTAATATTTAATCGAGATTGAAGATAAAGATGATAGTATATGGGTTGAGACCAAAACCAAAGCTAAAGAGAATGGAAACTCAGCACGAGTCAGTACCCTCACTGACTTACTCACGCTTAAAAGAAGATTTAAAGTTTGTCTTTTTTATTATTTTCTGATTAAATTAAATTATGAGGTGAGCTTTAAAAAAGAGTTTAAACTAAAATTGAAATGAGCCATCCCGTTATGTCCATGTCGATAGAGAGTGATAATTATAGTCTGGCAGTGCAGTGGTACGTCCCTGTTGTGTCCGTCCAGTCCTGTATTCAGTATTCTGTATTGTATTTGTGGGAATTTTAGCTGGTTCATGTTCATCTTCCCTACTAATAACTAATAAGACTGACAGCTAAAAACTAAAGTTAAGATATAGAAAGAAACGAAACTTATGTACTATACTACGAAAAGGTGGTGTAGTAGTCACCTACCTACCTATGCATCAGTATGAGCTACTATATGTACAAGTCAATACGTCCCCTCTAACGTGTATAATTATGTTTAGAGATGGAAACGTGTTAACAGTTTAGTATCTGATAATGTATTTGGACGTGGACGTGTCGAGTCAATAATTTTGAACTGGTTTCAAAAGTCTTTACAAAGATATTACAAGACGTTGACTGCATGGTTCGGACTGAGTTTATTGGGTATGTTGTGGTGTGGTGGAGGGAGGCATACGGTGAGTGTCATTATTCATGAGGGTAGAACATGAGGTGGTAAATAATTGATGCAGCTCATAACTTTGTCCGTACAATGTCTATTACGGATACTAATTACATATACCTGCTCAGTTTATGTGGGCAAAGCATAAAGCAGAGGGATAGATAACATGGCAGATTTTAATAGACATTTCTCAGTGTCACAGCCGGAGTGAACCTGAGTTGTTGTTGGCTGCTGTTGGTGTTGTTTGTTGATGTTGTTGGGACTGGTGGTGGTGGTAGTGGTGGTGAAGCTGCGAGGCTTTGGAGGCTTGGAGGAGTATGCTGTGTTATGTACATTATTATTTGGAACTTGTGGGAATAATGATGACAAAAGTGTGTTCGTTGGACACCTCATGGAAGACACTCGCACCCGCACTACTGCACTCGTTGGAATTTGGAATTAGGAAATAGAAACAGGTAGCGCAGTTTGGCCCTGTTTGGTGACTCACTGAGTGGACTCCAGCTGCTCCTGCCTCACACACAATCTCAACAAAGTTACTTTATGACCCTCATCCTTCTCTCCCCTCACTGAGCACTCAGTCCAAACTTCACTTTTGACTTTAATTTAAGGAGTGGATATGGATAATTTACCATTTGTGGACAGTTGACAGTTTGGACATTAAATTCAAATCTGTCTCTGCCCCTTCCATGTAGGTACATATCCATTGTTTGTATGTGGGGGTGCTCAGATACATAATTTAAATTTGTTTAGGAAGTGGACCTATACTGGTCTCGGACTGGTCCTATGGTCCTGGTCCTGATAACACTTCTTTGGTATGCTAGGTATGCATCTTAATAATAACATGGCTGGAGGTGGTTTCATAAGCGTAGATGGTGGATCTATCTCATATTTCATAGCTGTACAATATTACATACTTGCAGAAATAAACTTTGCTAAAATTTTAAAAGCATATTCTACTATCTACGTATGTAGTACTGTGTAGGCAAGTACCACTTCTACTTACTCACATTTTATTTTTAAATAGCACGTATTTCTTAAAATATCATTTTCTTGCAATAATAATAGCAGAAATCCATCCGTAAAGAATTAAATCGCCACATGATTTCAACATCCGGAGAGTTATTACACTGCGAGCATGCGCGATCTTAAAACTATTGCATTGTTATTACTGTGAATATTACCAAAAAAAATTGTGTCAAAAAAGTTTTGTATTCTCGAAAGTTTTTTGTAGCCTTTGTTGAAATATTGGAAGGTCTAAAAGTAAGTTTCAACTTTCAGGCTACGGATAATTCGAACTTGTAGTGTTTAACGTTAGCGAAAATTTATTGTTCAATTCCAATACCTATATATGTACCTACCATACAAAAAATCTAGAGAATTTGGGGAACATTCGAAACCAGAACTTTGGAACAAAATGCGTAAATACATTTCTATACCTATGGTAGGTACTTTGAAACTTTTTTTGTGGGTACGAAAACTAAAAGTAGCTCAGATCACAGAGCACCTTTATTATGTACTTTCAAAATGCAAAATAGACTATGTAAAGCATAGTGACGATTCTGTTTTGGTAAGGCTCGTATCAGTCAGTGGCAAAAGGGAGAAGGTGCTGTGATCTAAAAAAAATGGAGATGGTCTCTTTTGAATGGTGAGTTAGATAGATGTAAAGTGTGGAGATAAAGGAGAAGGGGGGCGCCTTTATTAACATGGATGTAAATTTACAACTCTTTGCGTGACATGATTCCTTGTCATTTTCCCGGAAAGACATCTTAAATAATGTTGCTCAATACGCGTGTAAATCTTTCTTACTCGTACACTCCACGTTTGACGTTCTACGTGCTGAATTATATTGTGTGATTTAATGACTTCTTTCCTTACTGTCTTTACTGGCCAGAGATATTATTGATGGTACTGCTGTAGGATTTGTTATTGTTATTGTATATTTGCATGTGCAGCATAATATGCCTGTATAACATAGAAGGGAAAGGAATCCAGATAGTTCGTTAATTAAATTTTTTGGCACATTCAAACTTTGTACTTGTAGCCTGCCATGTCAGCTGCAGTACGTCAACAGTATCTTGAGAGTCTCTTGGCGTCTCATGCAATCGCCTCGGTGTATTTAAGAGAACGTTTCTTATATATTATTATATTATATGATGATGTAATGACATGGACATGAAAATAGTTGGGGGATGTGTGACGATGATGTGCTGCTCTGTTTCCAATAATGCATGCATACGTGTAATTGAAATAGTTATGGTAATGGCAGTGTAGCATGTACCTACAAGGAACCGCTGCTGCATGGAGCTATAATATGTTGATTGTTTTGTGTGAAACCATGTGTGATGATTCTGATTCAATTTTAAATTGGAATGAAATTGAAATTATTTCTTGAGCGTTTGAATTTTATTTGATTTGATTTATTTTATTATTTATTAAGTTATGATATATATTATGTACATACATGTGTGTCCGTGTTGTGGGGCATGGATTGGATTGGGTTGGAGGTGGAAGGAATAATGGATTCACTCATTTACACTAATGGGCCGAGTGTGCTTGGTCACATGAGGAATGAACACACATGGAAAATCGAGCCAGAATTTGTGAAAGCATTCCAAATCTAAAAGGAAGATGAGTGGTCTTGCTCCTTGCTATGATGCAATATAAGAGTATTGCACACACGACTAAAATATCTGGCCTGCCGTCATATATCTGTCGAATCCACATATTCTCGAACGCAGTGACCAGTGACATCCATTCTATTGTTAAAAATGTACTGCATGAAGCAAGGTGAGCGATGCACTTGATTACACGGATATGTTACCATGTCAACTGTGAAGCGGTGACTCTGACAAATTGGGCTGCAGCTGTAAAGCATGTTATGTGATTGCATTATTCATCAAGAAAATATTTAATTTAATTCCAAACAATAGATAAAATCAAGCCAAGAAAGTAGCAAATATGTCATTTGGCAGTATATTACATATACACTATAATAATAGTCATAAAGGTTCAATTTTCCACATTCAAAATATATTGGTGTATGTTAATATGTTTTATACTTATAATTATAGCTATTTTAGATATTTTAATCCAGTCTATTATTACTGTCAGCCCATTTTAGGCTAGCAAATTGATAGTGGCAATTAAGGACATTAAAATTACTATTCTTTCCTTCCTAACAATAACCTTTTGATTTGGAATTTACACTGTGACAAAAAAAAACAAGTTTGATAATATCCCGTTCCCCTTTGATTTGTGATTAATTGATTCTTGATTTTACCTCAACATGCATAAAAAGTCCATAAAGCAGTAATTAAACTGCATGATTGCTGAGCCCGACTATACGAGAGTACACATGGGATAGTCAAGTCCTAGTCAGACTCGTATAATTATTGGGCCAGTAATTATATTGTACAGTGCAGACATTATTATTGTTGATCATCCCAATTCATTGCTATGCATTTAAACTAGCTATTGCAGTTAATACTGTTATTATTGTTGCAGTGCATACTACAATTAATTCGGCTGCTAAAATGCCAAGAGTCAATAATATTTTTTTTTCGTTCCTGCCCTCGTACTCTATTGACTCAATAATACTGTAAGCAGTAAGACAGTGTAGACATTGTATTGCATATGGAAACTTTGAAACAATAAAAAAAGTATATTGTACCCTACTCATATGCTATGCCATACACGATACGGTAATATTCTGTAGTATGTTACTACTTTATAGTGAAGGTGTACGTCGAACATGAGCTTAATAGTGGGATGAGTGGAGCGTACATATTCTTACAGAGTAAAGAGGCTCCAAGACTCACTAACTAGGATGATATATGTAGAGGAAGGGCTCGAAAAGAAATGAATAATGTTGAGTGTTCAGGTTAAGGTACTTCTTCTCTCTCATCTTCCGTGTATTTAAGTATCATATGATGTGCAGCCCATATGTACGTAGGTGTAAGGAGTGCGGAGTCAAAAGGATGAGCGAAGAAGAAGATAAGATATGATGAGTACCTATATAGGAGGGGATCCGCGCATATATACGATATATATAATAATTATAATATTTTATACGTTTGGTTCATTCGTGCAGTTTCAATTTAATCGAGTGGAATCGAGAAGTATTTATGTGGGTAGGTGTGTTTTTGCCTTCGAGACGCTCTTTCCTTCTCTCACACAGAGTACAGTCCCGCAGTCGCAGGATAAGGATAATATCATCAAGTCAAGTGTACCTCCGTAAGTAATGTTGAACACCGTACACCCTATGCAGTACACCCACCGACGTACACATAAGCACATTGCATTATTGCAAAAATTCTGACGATAAGTTACACTATGTATTTCTGGCTAGTAGTAGTTAGTACTCAAAAAACTAAAAAGCCATTGCCATAATATAGAAGCAAGAAGAAGA